>NGBS01000878.1:0-202388 GCA_002245135.1 Proteromonas lacertae
TTCTTAACGTATATATATATATTTATATATAACAATGGGTAAATTTAAAGATTGGTTAAAAAAATCAAAAATTCTATCAAATGCAGCTAAGTTAATACCTTTTGCTGGACAGCAATTGGTGATAGTATTGAGAATATGGGTTATGGTAGACGTAGAAGAAGAAGAACAGTTAGAAGAACAAGAAGAAGTAGTGTAAGAAGAAGATGTCCTTTAAGAAGAAGAAAGACAAGTGCTATTACTTTAACTTGTAATTGCATAAAGGTTAAACAAGGAAGAAGAAAAGCTAGAAAAACAAGAAGAACTAGAAGACATAGATTTACTAGTGATGGTAGATTAATTAGATCAGCAGGTTTAGGTAGCTGGTTAAAAAAAGGAATAACAAAAGTTAAAGATTTTGTGACTTCTGACAAATTTAAAAATGGTATTGAAAAAGCAAAAGAGATTAACAGCACATTGAGAGAGAAGAAGTATATAAGCAATATAGCAAGAAAAGCTCGTAATGTTGCTAATACATTAGGTTTTGATAAAGTTGCTGATGTTGCTGATAAAGTATATAATACATCATCTAAATTCGGTTATGGTAAACAAAGAGTTAAAGGTGGTTTAAGATATAAACAAAATGGTGCTGGTTTAAGAAAACTAATTGCAAGAAGAATGCCAGTTAGTAATGGTGCAGGTAAGAGAAGAAAACTAATTGCAAGAAGTTTGCCAGTTAATAATGGTTTAACAAAACCATGTGGATTTAATAAAAAAGGTATTTATAATCCACAAGTTGATTTAGAAATTTTTTTAGCATACAGTGTTAAACATAAATAATAAAAATTAAAAAATATTATTCATTCATAAAATTCTTATATAATTTATATATATATATATATATATATATATTATAAAAAATGAATAGTAATAAAAATCAAAAAGTAAAAATTACACGTGATTATTATCATAGTGATTCATCTGATGAAGATGATTATAATACACCATTAGCACAAGATATGAGTAAGACTGATAGAGAGATTGCAGAGTTATTATATAGGTTAAATAAAAATGAAGATGAATTGGTAAATGATAAATCTGAGTTTAATGAACTAGATGACATTGATAATAAAAATTATATACCAACAAGGCAATCAGTCAAAAAGAATATAAAATTAAGTGAAGAAGCTAGATTACAAAGAATTAAAAACTTAGAGAAAGCTAGAGCAACAAGAATGAAAAATTTATATGAGAAGAGAAGGAGAGAAAAAGCATTAGATAATTTGAATATTAAAGAGGTTGAAAAGGATTTAGATGTTGATGAGACATGTACTCTTGATACAATTAAAAAACCTGTTAATAAAAAGAAATGCATTAAAGTACCTGGTAGTGATGATCCATTTAGTATAGGTGATAAAAAAGATGGTTTAGAACCAGTTCCAGAAGATGCTAAGATGCCTGGTGATGATGCAATATTACCAATATATTAATTTATTATAATATTTTTTATTATATGTTTTCTTAGTGGTTTTATATATATATATATACATATATACATATATAATATGAGTAATAAAAAATCAAAAAATAAGTTATCTAAAAAGATGACAAATTTATTAATGAAGAGAATATTAAAACGTATTAGACGTAGAGCAAAGGTGAAGAAGTTTAATAAACATGTTAAAACTAATAGTGAAGCAGAACTTATAAAGTATTATATGAATAGTGTTGAAAGAAATAAAGCAAGAGAGGAAGCATTTAATGAATATAATCAAAAAGAATATATGCAAGGTGTAAATCAAAAAGAATTAATAATATGGATGAAGCAATGGAACATATTATCAATAATATTGAAAGATATAGAAATCCTGATTCAGATAGGCTAAAGAAAAATTTTGAAATGTATCAAGATGCAATTAGACATGGAAAAGCAAGTGCTACAGATGCAGATAAATATTTAGGACCTATTGAACAATCAGTTATGATAGGTGATGAAATTTATCATCATGATCCTAACTTTGTTTATACTAGAAATGCACATCATAAACCAGGTGATGATGTTTATAGAAGAGGTCCTCCAAAAAGAGCTTCGATATATTGACCTGATGATGGTGATGATGGAGATAATGGAGGTGATGGAGGAAATCATAGAGTTAGAAATCCATTACCAGGACCAAATATACATGGTCCACCACAAGTACCAAATGATGGAAATATTCACATAGTTCAAGACGGTGGAGGTGATAATGGTGGTATAGTAGTGAACCCACCACCTAGAGTTCCACCTCCTAGAGGTGGTATAGTAGTGAACCCACCAGTATATAGACATCCTCCACATAGAGTAGTAATAGTTAACCCTCCACCTAGAGTTCCACCTCCTAATGTAGTAAACCCACCACCACCTAGTGGTGATGGTGGTGTTAGAATAGTTAACCCCCCGCCACCTATAGATGTACCATCTAGAGTACCTGTAGTGAATCGAATTCCTTTAGAACATAATCCATCATCACCAGTGTATGAACCAGCAAGAATAGTTAATCCACCAGGTATATCTGGAGGATTATCTATTCCAGAAAATAATGTTCCATTAATAGTTCCATCAAGAGATAGAAATTCAACAGATAATATACCTTTACCTAACAGTAAACCATCATCACCTATTTATGAAAGAGAAAGAGAAAGAAGTGCATCACCAATACCAATTAATGATAATGATGATGGTGAGACAAGATATAATTTTAGACGTGAAAGAAATAGACCTAAAAGATATGAAGATGAATTTGTTGCTTATGATGGAACTACATATATTCATGAACCATCAAATCGAGTATTAGAAAGTACTAGTCCTCAAATTTATGTAAATAAACCTCACAAGAAAAGAATATTATCTAAAATTACACCACATGAAAATATAAATCAATATAATAGAAGATTATTAACTCAAAATAATTATGATGATATAGTAATTGAAGAACCACCTCCACCACTACCACCATTAGTAACAGATAATAGTACATCACCAATACCAGTTAATGATAATGATGATGGTGAGACAAGATATAATTTTAGACGTGAAAGAAATAGACCTAAAAGATATGAAGATGAATTTGTTGCTTATGATGGAACTACATATATTCATGAACCATCAAATCGAGTATTAGAAAGTACTAGTCCTCAAATTTATGTAAATAAACCTCACAAGAAAAGAATATTATCTAAAATTACACCACATGAAAATATAAATCAATATAATAGAAGATTATTAACTCAAAATAATTATGATGATGTAGTGATTGAAGAACCGCCTCCACCACCAGTAATAGATAATAGTACATCACCTATTACAACAAAATTAAGAACAGTTAATGATACATCTAATATAAATTCATATGTAAGATCACCTAGGCATTTAAGAATTATAATGCCTTCTAGTAATGATATGCAATCATTAATAGTATCAATAAATGATAGAGCACAAAGATCATTGGTTAATAATGGAACAAGTAATTTATTATATGATAATAATAATAATTTATCAATTCTTAACGATTCTACTGATTTTATAAATTCTAATAACCGTCATCTTAATATAAATATGGGAAATAATATAGATATTGATCCGCTACCTCAAAGTAATGATAATGAAGAACATCAAAGAGAGATAGAAAATAGATTAAATGCTGAGATACAAGAGAGAGAAAGAATAGAACAAACTTGTAAAGAATATTTAGCAGAAAGAGATAAAATTAGAAATACAATGGCTGATTATCAGAATCGAATATACAATATGACAGCAATAAATAATAATTTATTAAATAAAATATCTTCTCTTGAACAAGAAACTGAATTACAAAATAAATATAATGCTTTAGCTGCTCATTATGAACATGTAAATAATCAATTAAATGAACTACAAAATAGATTAAATGTACCACATGTTAATAGTAGCACAAATACTATACCAGTTAGTGAAAATGATGAATCAACTAGTCCTATTCCATTAGATATAAATGATCAATCAACTAGTCCTATATCTATTTCATTAAATACTCAAGATGCATCAACGAATACAGATAAAAATTTAGGAAAAAGAATATCTGTTAAATCAAAACGATTAAATAATGATGATTATATAGTTGATTGGAATAGTACAGGAAAATATAAAGATAAAAAAGGTGAAATAAAACTTATAATGAAAGATTCAAAATCAGATAAAAGAAGAAATGTTTTACACAATAGAAGAAAAAATAAAAGATTAGATACAGTATCAACTAAATCAACGACAACACCTATTCAACAACCTCCGCCACCAACACCAGTACCTATTCAACAACCACCACCACCAACACCAACACCGGCACCTATTCAACAACCATCACCACCAACAACAACACCAACACCACAAACACAAGTACAAGTTCCACCATTAAATTTATCTAAAGTAGAAGAGTCAACTTCACCAATACAAAAAGCTAATACTTCTCAAGTACCTTCAATTAACATAAATGAAAAAGCTAAACAAATGCTTAATAATTTCTTTCATGGTGCATCTAAAGCAACTGAAGTTATAAAAAATATGAGTCAAGGAACAGTTAATACTATATCAGATATATTTCATACAATAAAAAATGTTACGGAAACAGAAAAAAATGAATCAGAAATAAAGAAGAAACAAAAAGAATTGGAATTATTACAAGAAAAACGTGTAAGAGAAAAACGTGCAAGAGATGAAAGAGCAGCAAAAAGAGAAAGATTAAAAGAAATAAGATTAAGAGCAATTGAAGAGGCTGAAAAATCAGAGAGGAGAAGAAAAGTAGCACAAATAAATGAACCACCTCCACCATTACCAGGAAGAGTATTAAGAAATAAAGATGAAAGACGTAAAAATTCGAAATATTATAATAATGATAATTTAGTTGATGCAAGTGGAAATGGAACATATAAAGATATTAATGGTAATGAAGTTACAATTACAATTGGTAAAAAAGTAAATAAACCTGTTAAGAATAAAAGAAGAAAGATAAATATTACATTAAATAATGATAATAATAATAATCAACAAAATGAAGTACCAATTACAAATAATAATAATGAAGTACCAGTTGCTGTAACTGATAATGAAAAAGAAAAAGATTATGATGATGATCCAGATTCAATTATGGCTGTAGGCTATAATACATTTTATCGTCCTATTAGAGAAGATGCTGATATAAATAGACCACTTACATCAAATGCAATTCACTTTAGAGATAATCGAGATAGAATTGATTACTTCCAAATGATTCAAAGTAATGGTATAGATCCTGCTAGAGCACGTTTAAGTGATGCTGATTTAAATAGATATTATGAATGGCTTAATAGGTCACATAATAAAAAATAATTGATATATTTATATTTTTTATTTAGACATATATATGATGTTTTATATATAAATAACATAGAATGAATGATTTACAACATAAAATTTATGAATTATATAAAGACTTTGGTTATTTAAATAAGAATGATTTCATAAATTTTAGTGTTGATGAATTATCATCAAAGTATTCAAAACCTGATATAACAAAAACTGCTAAAGAGTTAGTTGAATCAAAACCAGATTACCAAGTAGCAGTTAAAAAAAGAATAAATATTAAATATGAAATAGAAAAGATACCAGGTTCATATCAAATGGATATTATATTTTTTAATAATACAAAATTACCTTTTTTATTTATAATTGAAGTAGTTAGTAGAAAAGTGTGGATATATTATGTTAAAAGTAAAACTGAATCAAGCGTATTTCCAGTTTTTGAATCATGGTTTTATCAAGGTCTTAAACATGTTAATGAAAATGCTAGATTTGTAGGTTCTATTTTGATGGATCAAGAATCTGGTGTAATATATGGTAATAAGTTTTTGCAGCTATTTAATAAAAATAATATTAGATTTATAATGAAAGATACTGATGAACATAATATAATGAAAATATTAGATAGCGCAGTAAGAACTATTAAAAATATGTTTTATAGATACTTGAATACTTTTGATGATAAAGAATTTGAAAAGTTAAATAATCTTAATGGTCTAATTGAAATAGTTAACACTGTAGTATTATATTATAATTCAAAACCACATAGCTCACTTAATAATTATACACCAAATGAAGTACATGATGATTTTGAATTACAAGATTTGTTTTATAAAGAATCAAGACAAAGAAATAAAGAACGAAGATTAAAAGATACTAAATTTGATAGAAATGAATATGTTAGAGTTAAAGAGAGAAGAAGAAATAAGTTAGATAAAAGTAGATATTTTAATGATAAAGTTTATATGATTGATAAAAGAACACCTTTTTCTTACTCATTAAAGAATATAGATGGATCAATTCCTTCTGAATTTAATCCTAAAAACCTTGGTTTATTTAAATTTAAACCATATGAATTAAGAAAAATTAAAAATGCTATTAAAACAAAGGGTAGATTTAGGTTAAGTGCAATAAAAAGCATAAATTCAAACAAAAATGATAGTGATAAAAATGATAAAGTAACATATATTGCACCTAAAAATATAAGAAAGAGTTCTTTTGGTAGAACTATAAGACCTAATTCAAAATATACATAAAATAAAAAATTAAACTAACTATATTATTTAATATTTTGATTTTATTAAAATAAGCTTGAAATCATCAAACATTTCATTAAAAAACGGTTTCTTTCGATTTTGAAATCATTTTTTATTTTCGACTTTCTCAACACCTTATTCAATATTTCTTTTTAAAAAATGAGTGTACGTGTTAAACATACTTCACCTAGAGATAATGAAGATAATTCTTCATCAAAGACATTAAAAGTTGTTAAGAAGAGTATATAAATACATCATTAAATATATATAGATGAAAAGAAGACTCAACAAAATGAAGAAGCATTAGCACTACCTTCATCATCGAATTCTAATCAAAAAACAGGTATCTATATATATATTATATTATATTATATTATATATACATAGCTTTTGTGCATAGATTTAACAGAAAAAGCATTAACAGCTTAGATGTCAAAGAATGGATTAAAATTAGAAGTATTGCACAAAACATTATAAATTATTGTGATGATAAAATCAAATATATTCATTATAATAACAGTCCAAGTTTATTATCCTTATCATCAGTAATTAGATATGCTAGTTCATTAAATTTATTCTTTGATGCAGTTGAAAAGAATCCTCAATACATAAATGGTGAGGTACTAAAAGATATTGATGAAGTCTTATTAATTAGCCCATATTCTCTAGGTGACAATTTTACAACTGATAATAAGTTATTAGGTGGTGTGAAAAGAAAAGCTAATATTGATGATGATGATGAAGATGATGATGGATGTATTAAACGCAGTAAAAGATGTAGAAAACTAACACCTAAATCAAATATTGGTGGTGAAAGCATTAAAGTGCATAAAATAAATACTACTATCAAAAAGCCTTTAAAGTCTGAGAAGAATTTAGTTGATGATGCATTAAAAAATAAGGAGACTGATTGGATTAATGATAATGATGTTTTTGAAGATTTTGATGATGATAATGAAGTTATCAAAATTAATGTATCAAAACCAAAGGTAAATATAAAAAAAGATAAAATTACACCAGTAGCTAAAGTTATTACTGATGAAACTAAAATTACACCACCAGCTAAAGTTATTATTAATAAAGATACATTAAAGGAAATGGAAGACAATATTAACAATGATAAAGATTATTATTACAGCAAACATAATTGGGCTAATCCCAAAAAAATTATACAACCAACACTTAAACCGATATTACCTAAAGTGAATTATGAAATTGCTGAACCACCACCAATAGTTCATGAAAAACCAATTGTTAAAGAAATAGCACCATCATTACCACCTAAACCTTTAGTTAAGATTGCACCTAAACCTTATGGTACAATCATTAAAGACAATACTCCACCAGTTAAAGTTACACCACAAGATCAGTATGATGTCTTTAAAAAGAAGGTTGAATATCAAAATGAATTAGAAAAACAAATTGCTTCATTGAAAAAGACATATGTGCAACAGTTAAGAGATGAAAACCCTAATCTCAAGTTTGATGATGATGGCAATATTGTTGATGTTGATATTGATAATGATATTGATTTCAGTCCAGATGAAAGTATATTTGATGACTTTCTTAAATAAAAAAAAGTAATTAAAATACTTACTTCTATTTTGCTAAGTTATACCTTATCTTTATATTAAAAAGGTAGTCTTTAAAGAATTGAATTATTATTTTTGTTTTTTATTTGGGAAAGATATATACATACATATTCATCTATTACATTATAAAATATAACATATATATTAATTAATTATTTTTCTTCTCATTCATATCTAAACTTATATCATCTAGTGATCTATTTGAATGAATTCTTGATACTTTTGGTGATGGTAGAGGCACTGTTCTTGACATAAATGTAGTCATAGGAACTGATGTACTTGGTGTTACTGGTTCATCTAATATTCTTGATATATCTTCTGGGCAATGTCTTCGATATAAATAAACACCTATTTGTTTGATTTTATTTAATAACCATAAACCTAACAAAAATAATACTATATACATCTCATTTTTAAGTGAATCAACTGTACTTGATACATCTTTCAAAGAATTCAATATAGATGTATTTGATGATTGATTCATCATATATATAAATACACTTAAAAACTCTATTATATATTAGAGAGAAACCCAAATAGAAATAATGATTCAATATATATATATATTTAACAATTTTTATAATTGTATTTTATTAAGTTTATGAATATAATGTCTCATGCATTTCTTACATACATTATTCTTATATATTTTTAACTTAGATTTCATTTTTCTACATATAAAACATCTTATTTTATCGTCATCTTTTCTATGCTTATGTTTAGCTGAATATTTTGTTAAATTTTTATAGTATTTAAATAAGAATTTAAAACATACTTTACATAATGTAATTTCTTTTGATCTATACTCATTTTTAAAGAAACGAGCGCAATAACCACATTTAAATTTATCATCAGCATCAACTGATATGCTTCTAAGTTCATTCTGTTTTTTACTTCTATATTTTGCACCATAACATCTATTATATTCTTTGCATTTATTACAAAGAATTGTAATTCTACCTCTATCATTCATAAAATCATTAATAGGCTTAATACATTCACATCTTTTACAGCGCTTTTTTTCACTTGTATCCATTTTTCTATTTTTATAAAAAAGAAAAAATAATGTAAAGAAAATTTATAATGAAAATCTTATCGAAAATTATAGTGTTGAAAAACACTTGTTATTTTCGTTTATTTTATTGGTTTATGTTATTTTCGATTATTTTATTGGTTTATGTTATTTTTATTAATTTTATATAGAAAAAATAAAAAAAACAATTCAATCAATAGTAATAAGTGTTAATTATAACATTACTATATTTTTCTAATTAGTTTTTATCTTTTAATACCTTCTTAGTGATACTCTTTAACACTTTAGGATTTAATCTGTGCTTCTTCATCATTTTTTCTTCTAACTCTTGTTTTTTGAACATTGTATCATAATAACGCTGGAGGTCCATAGCTAGTGACATGTCACTAGCAACTTTGAAATTGAGCTCTTCTCTTTCTGCCTTGGCTCTTCTTCTACCATCTCTGATCCTTTTACCTACTAAGCTTTCATTACGCAGCTTTTTGATTTCTTCGTAGGTTAAGGTATCAGATGAAGATGGTGGTGGTATTGGTGAATAACTATAAATAAATATATATATAAATAATATAAAATATACATTGGCGATTTTTCTTCTGCTTTTGGAGGTTCATCATTAGGATTATCGATTTTGATATATAAACGATATGGATTAAATGGATTAAAAGGACGACCAGTTACTGGTGCACCTAATAAAATTATATATATATCAGAGTAATAAATTATACTGATTCTACGTCTTTTAATACCTTTAGACTGATCCATTAATGCACATTTGGTACATATATCCCTAACTTTATGATTAGGTATGCTACTGATGTTTTTTAAGCGATTTTCAAAGTCTTTATCACTTTGAGTACTATTACTATCACTATCAGTATCAGTGTCTGATACATATATCACTTGATGACTCATTATTTTTAAAATTAATTATTTTATGAAAATGTCAGGAAAATGCTGAATGAACTCTAGATGCAAAATCAATTATATATCTAAATTTTTATATTATTTAATGAATCATGATTCATTTGAGAATTTCTTGATGTTTTTGATGTATCTTTTATTATTAACAAAATATATATAAATATTAAAAAAATATGTATATTAATCATCTCTACAGATTTATAGTGAGATGAATCAATTATAGAGTTTTTAGAATTTTTTAGTGAACCTCTAGATTTAGTGAACCTCTAGATGTAGTGAGCTGTTCTACCCCCCAGCAGGGTAGTCATCTCTACAGAAAACCTTACGGATGATATATATAGAATGATTTAAAAATTGGAGAGTTTAATCGATTAAAATTGACTACAAATTAGTAAAATTGTTTACAAATTGTATATAAATTGTTTATAAAATGTAACTAAAAACATTGATTTTACTGTAAATTGTTTATTTTAAAACTCTCTATGTTTTTTCTTTTCCTCTATTATATATAAGAATATACTTCAAACATATTTGAATGATAAAATGAAAAAGAATTGTGGATTGAATAAGTCAATAAATATGGATGAACATATATCATACGGTTGTAGTTATTATGGTTTGATATTAAATGGTTTATGGAATTATGAAGTAATAGACGAAGATGAAAATGAATTATTACTGTCAAATTACAGTGAAAATACCAAGAAGACAATTATTGAAATGAATAATCATTTATCTCAATTTTTATGTGGATATAGTGATTTAACAATTGACAATAAAGAAAGAAAGTTATTGAATGAATATTTTAAAGGTGAAATGGAATTAATAACATCAACTATATGCATTGATTCAATTGAACAATCAATTGATGGAATTGATTATGATACTCATCTTCAAGAAGCATATAAAGCAAGGAATGATATGGAAAGTGCAATATATGATCTTCAACACGATTTAGAATTAATACAAGATAAAAAATTCGTAGAAAAAGAGAATGAAGAGTTAAACAAAGTGATTGAACAATTGCACAATGATAAAGGTTTAAGAATATTACATGCAGTAAAAGAATTTCAGAGTGATTTCTATAAGAAATGGGAAGAAAAGAAAGAATCAAGATTACATTTAGCAATGCAATTATGGTATAGTCAATTATATATATATTTTTTATTTGTAATAGTGAATTATCTATTACTGCATATCCTAAAGAAAGATCAGAATATGAAAGTAAATTGAATGAATTGAAAAGTCTAGATATAAAGAAAGATCCAATGTCTAAATATATCATAACATGCAATGTATTATAGATTATATAATAGCCTTATAGAATATGATTAGTAAGAAGAAAAAGATATTAGAAGATTTGAAGACTTTAGTGTATATAATGAATATATAACTCATTAGTACTGAATACATTAAAGTAATTTCCTCATCAAATGTATTAAATGATGTGTTTAATACTTTGAATCCTAAACTCACAGAATTAGTGAAAATAATATCAACAGAGAATTTAAATACTATTTATACAAAGCGTAACGTTATAGAAGGAATATTCACAAAATATAATACTTCAATTATAAAAGATTTGTATATTGTTGATAATTAGTATATGTAATAGAAATATTAGATTAAACAAATGTAGTTCTTTGGGAAATGATGTAGTTGATATATCTGCTTTAGTTAAAGATATTGAAACATTAAAATCATACATAAATGGAGAAAAACTTGAAAAATCTCCAAATGGACTAAAGTATGTTTTTGATGAATATAAAGTATGATAGTATCTTTAAAAATATTAATGTATAGAAAATAAATAGTGATTATATTAAAATGAAGAGAGAAATAACTAAAAAATTAAGAGAATTTAAGTATATTTGTTATTTTATAACATATAGACAATCAATACTAGATGAGATAAAACAAATTGATCAACCAATTCCAAAAGAAATAGAGGAATTGAAAACAACAATAGAGAAAGTAGAAATAGCTGAGAATATTGATCTTCCTGAATGTAAGAATAAAATTACTCAGTTGGGAAATCCTTATGCAATAGTTGTTAAAAAATATGAAAGTGAATTGAATGTATATAATTCATAAATATTAATGAAATAGGAAAAGAAAAATATGTTAAAAAAAGAATTGGATGTTTGTGTTATTAAAGATATTAAAGATTCATATTTAGGTACTGTTACTACTTTAACATGTGAATCAAGTTTACTACCATTATGTAATGGTATTAAAGTATAATAAATTGCTGTATTAAACAAATAGATACTAAACGAAACTAAATGTAATTATTTAAATGAAATGAAAAGTAAGATGAATGGGTTGATGTATTTTTTAATGTTTTATTATTTGAATAGAAAAGATATTAAAGAAAATGTAAAAGAAATAGAAGAATCAGATAAACAAGTTTTAGATGAAGGAGATAAAGATATTAACAATAGAATAATAGTATCTGAAGAATTATGTAATACATATACTAGGTTTTATTTGAAGTGACAAATAAATATAAAAACAAATATATAGAAAGAATAAAAGAACTGAATAAGAAATTAAATGAAGTTGATAATAAAGATCAACAACTGACAGAATTATTGAATAAATCAAAAGAGAATCTTGAAAAAATCAATGAAACTAATCTATATGGTGTAGTAATTGAATGTAATGTATTTTGTATTTATTATTTTTATAAATATAGAAATTGAATGATGAAATAGAAAGAGTAAAGAAAATGAATGATGAATTTATTAAAAGCTATTTGTATTTATTATTACTTTTAAGTTTATTAAATAGAGTTAAATATCAAGTATTGTATGACAGAATTAAAGATAATAAAAAATCTTTTAAAATACCTATAAGTCAATTTATTATGATGTTTGATGTATTAAATAGTAATTTGTCTAACCTAAGAGTTGATGTTTATTGTAAGAAAGTTGAAAAAGCATACAATAATGTAATTAAAAATATGAAAAAGAAGATAAAAGAAAAGAAGTATAATTAATTACATTTATAAATAATAGTTCAAATTTTGATTTATCAAATAAGAAAGATGAAGAAATAGTAACTCTTTACTTAAATCCACCTCATCCACCATCTCAACCAGAACAGAATAAAGCACCAACTAATGATTCAACAAGTGTTAATACAGAACAACCACCTCCTCCTTCTACACAGCTAGATGATAAAGATACAAAGAAACTTCCTTCTGCACAACAATCTCCTAATAATGCTAATCTTCCTATTCCTGTGAATGATATAGAATTTAAAGAAGAATTAATTTTCCTTCCATCCTCAAAGTAATATATTTTTATGATAGTTGTGTTGTTAATCACATTTTTTTTATATCAAACAATATTAAATAACAAACAATCATAAAAAAATAAAAAATCTTCAATTATCTCAACATAAATTCACCTAAACCAAAATTAATCGCTGTTAATAACTTCTGCTTCAACACTTCTTCATCTTCATAACTAGGTAAATCCAAATGAAAGAAACAAGTATGAGCAACAGGTAAATTATCCAAACTTCCTTCTTTTCGAACTAATTTGAAAGTTCTTTTCCAAATCTTAAGAGGAGGTAATCTACTTCTTCCCCACACAAATCGAATAAACAAACTACGATAATCATCAGAAAAACCTTCCAATACTTTCCAGAATAATTTCACTGTTTTATTATTACATCCACCAGGCCAATTATGATATTCAGTTTTACTTTTTAACATCTCAATATCAACTGTTGCATTTCCACATACTAACAACTCTAATTGATCCCAATTCAATAATTTCAAAGCTCGGCTTGGGATTAACTGAGTTAAACCTTCTTCGATTGCTTCACAAGCATCATCAAACTCTTGTAATCGATATTCAATTGCTAAATCACAATATCTCATTCGATTGTCTAAACTTACTCGAATAGAACTTCCATTAGGGATTAATTCTATTACTTCATCATTACTGTTTGTTAAAGTAAATGTTAAATCATTAAATCTTTCATAAAACATATTTTCAGCATCTTCTTGTTTATCATCAAAGTTTTCAATATCTTTTATAAATGTAATAAAACGATTATCAATATCTTTTAAATCAAATATATCAACTCGTCGATCAACTAAATACTTCCAGATAATTGAAGGGAAATAAAATGGTTTGAAATTCTGAGTTCTTAAAGAAATTCCAATTAAATAACCAACTGTTTTAAACATTTCCATAGCTTCCACACTACAATGTTTTGGATTGGGAATATATTTATCAGTATTGAATTTATATCCTTCTTTATTATTTGCACATGGAATAAATAAGTCAATTATATCACTGAATAAGTCTTCCACACATCTTTCTAAAGCTTCTCGATAGATTCCACCCATATCTATTCCATCTTCATTTTTAAATATTACTGTAAATAATACATTCTTTTCTTCATCCATTGGACATCTAAAATACTTTGGTTTGAAGATTTTTAATGAATTGTGAAACTATATATATAATATAATATTTATATTATTCATACTTGTGTAAACATACATTCACTACTTAATGCATCTAATGGTTTATTCAAACGATGTGACTTCTCCATACTTACAAATGCCAAATGATTGTTCAATTCAATTATTGTCTCATGTTCTGGTCGTTTTACTTCAGTTAACATTATACATTGTTGTAATACTTCTTCTTTTGTATGGATAAATATCAAAAATGAAATTTCACTCAATTTGTGACCTAATGATTGAGAATTTGTATCATTAATCAAATCAACCATATGGATTACTCTTTCTAGTTTTTTATTTAATAATAATATTATGGCATATCTTAACATCAATTCTTCATGACTTATATCTGATATTACATCATATCTTATTGAATAATCTTTAGAAAACTGTTTTGGAATATCTTTTGGTAACACTGACATATGATCACAATTCTATATATATATAATAATATAATAATATAATAATATATATACATTATATTTACTTAAAATACTCATTGATATATAATCCATCAAACTGTAATCCATCTCATAATTCCATTTTCTCATTTTTACATAATTTGACTCAATTATTTCACTATTTATCTCAAATTCACACAGTTTATGAGCTCTTATAAACAAATACAATGGAATATCATTCTCTTTATTATTAATACCTAAAATCAGTTGATTATATAAACACTCAGTTAAGAATATTACATCATTTGCACATTCATCTAATGGTTTATTATCACTGTCTTTATTCATCGATTCATTTATCATTTCTTCTGTAATATGATCGTGTTTATCTAATTGATTATTATAATAAGCATCAGCTAAAGATGCATAACATGTCATTTCCACTAATTCTGTTACTCGACGAGGTAAGAAAGAAGAAACATTCAATTTATTGATATTTGTATTAGAATTAGTTGAAGTATGATTCTTCTCTTTTACATTCTTTTCCATGTAATTGAATATTGTCTTTCTCACTCCATTTAATTGGTTTAAATCAGGTTTATGATCTTCACTATATTTCTCTGGATTATTCAACATCAAAGTTAGTAAATTAATCACTTTGTGTTTATAAGGAGCTCCTCTTGCTCGAATGTATGAGACTAAAGAGTTAAAAACTTCTTCAGTAAAAATATTTGAACTTTCTAAAGCAATATTTTCGATTATTATGTAGTTCATTATCCAACATGACCATTCTAAAGATCCTTCATTCAACATTGTTTCTTCATCGATTTGTGAGAGTGAGAATATTGGATAAGTAAAGAAATGATAACCATAAGCTGTATTATTCTCTTCATTTCCTGCTGATTTGAATGTAAAATATAATGTATCTCCTTTGATAATGAGTGGAGTAAAGTTGTTACTATCTCCTGAGTATTTTGCTATTACTTTTGAATATTCACTATCCTATAAAACAATATAATAAATATATAATATATAAAAATACTTCATAAAATGTTAATGCAGCATCTTGTTGATTAATTTTACACTTGTTTCTAAATACAACCCATAATCCATGAGCATCTTTAATATAGACTTTATCTTTATAATAACAACGATAATAGTAAGGATGTAAACTACTTCGAGCTACAGCTTGATCTATGGAAGTAGGTTTGACATTATTCATCAATTGTTTAATTGCATCATCAACAAATAGCTATACAAAAAAACGATAATAATAATATCATAAATATACATCAAGAATAGATGAATTTGTTTCATTCAATAATGTCAATTTCATTATATTCTTCATCACTCTATTCACCATTAAAAACAATCTAC
Organism: Proteromonas lacertae; assembly: GCA_002245135.1. Taxonomy (NCBI): domain Eukaryota; class Bigyra; order Opalinata; family Proteromonadidae; genus Proteromonas; species Proteromonas lacertae. Next base: position 16,393 of record NGBS01000878.1, read on the forward strand.
CAGTTGTTGCATTTTTCTTCTTATTAGCCATAAACAGATTCTCTGTAGACATTAGCAATTGCAAATATTGAACAACATTTCTACCATCATCACTAATATGTCTTAAAGACAAAGTTTCATTCTGTAAAGAATCATCCCAAACAGATAATAATGAAATTAACAGTATTCTACATAAATGCAAAAATGAGGAGTATAAATATTGTGATAAAACTCCATATAATTCTTCTGTACTTGCTATTCTATATCCTGCCCATTTTTCATGAATATTTAAGAATCTTGTTTCAAATTGTTCTATTCTTCTTGTTCCTGATTCAGTATCTAACAGCAATATACTTGATAAGTTCTCATTCTGTTTTAAGTATATTCCTGTCTTTCCATATAAGATATTCATATCTCCATAATTATGATTAAATGTAACTAACATACCTGGTTTTAGTAAAACACATTTATTATCATTAAATGTAGTTGTAGGATTATTGGTATTGAGATTATTACAGATTTGGCATTTGTGATATCTCTTTGAGTTTATATATGAACATAATTGACAAGTCCAAGTATCTAAGGCTTGAGCTTCTACATCACTAGTTGCTTTGATGATTCTACACTCAAATATTTTACTAGTGTGAATATTATCAACAACTGTATCTTCAGTATCTTCAATTAATTCAACTTTGTGTTCTTCGATGTAAATATCGTCTAGAACTGCTTGATCAGATGAATCTACTATATATATATAAAATATTATTTATAAAAAGAAAAAAGATATATATAATAATATATACTCGTTCCTGTATAGAAATTTTCAGCTGACAAAAATGCATCTTCACTAATACCTTCTGAATAAATATATCCTTTATCAAACAGCAATGTAATTGTCTTTTCTTTATCATAATTCATCAACTTATAAGCATTTTCACACAAATGAAATGGTAAACCAACTTTCTTCGTGATTTCTCTTATTTCTTTTACTCTTGGAGTTTCAACATTGTTATTTCCATCAATTCCTCCATTTGCTACAAATAAAACAGCATCTTCACTTGTTAACCAATCAATGGCTTCATCTCTATTTCCTTTCTTATATTCTAATGCTTTTTCACATAGTTTTACATTGAATCCTAAATCAGCTAAATCTTTAGCTATTTTTCTTCTTTCTAGAATGGTTTTTGTTGTTTCATGACTTGGATTGTATAGTCTAATTCCACATTCAAAATCATATATTCTTAAATATAAAGTATCTATTTTGTATAACAAATCAGGTGTTGATATAAGATAAGGTAATGGACATGTGTTTATTGAAAGTGTTAGTAATTCATTCATAAATCCAAAATGTATTAGAAATTCTACATTTTTCATATCAATTGCTAAATTCGTAAACATTCTAATAATTGATTCACCAATTTGTGCAGCAGTAGCAACAGAAGGTCCACACAATGGACACAACGGATCTGGAGGTACTTCAACATGTTCAATCTCATCAATTGCAGAATACATTATCAACTTAATATTCTGATACAAATCTTCATCTAATACTAGATTATTGGTAAATGGTATTTCATTAACAACACTCAATTTACATATTTCCACTGTATTTGAATGTAATGAACCATCAAACAATACATTTGCCTTTGGTTCACAGATTGTGTAGTTTATAATTGTTGCTACTGATTTTGGATTGACTGTTGCAGCAAATACACTTGAAGGAATTGTATCATCTGAGACATTACTTGTTCCACTCAATTCAACTCTTGCACCAATACGAAATATATCTCTATGACCTCCTAAGAGATTAACAATTGACAGTAAAAACATGGCTTGTGCATCGGAAAAATCATAACCTTCAGAAATGACATTTTCACCAAAGTAATTGATATATTGTAATAAAGGAGGTAATAAAGCTGATTTCCATTCAGAATTCTATTTAAATATTATATATATATATATATATATAAATATATACTTTCATAATATGTCTTAATGAATGAATAATTTCACTTTCTAATGATATAATTCCAACTCCACATCCAAATCCTATTGGTTTATTGATATTATATTGGGATTTATCCAAGTATTTGAATATATCAGCAGCTGTTCTTTCATTATTCAACACAAATGAATATCTATTACTGTCTTCATTCTCTGCAGAATGTGTTGGTGATAATGCATCAGGTGTTAGTGTCTTTTCAAGTGGCAAATTATTCAGCGCAATTGTTTCAGCCAATAAATTCAAAAACATCGTTAGAGTGTATGGAATTTTGATGGAAGGAATAAAAGTAAGATGACAATATTCTGATTTTGATAATATTTCATCAACCACAGCACTAAATGAATTATAAAAGTAATATATATATAATAAATAATACGGCTTAAATGGTGGTAAAATAGTTCGAATGATTCTACATATCTTTCTTTGTGTTCTACAACTTGATTTTGCTAATAATGCAATTAAAAGTGGTAATATTTTCTTTATATGTGGAGATTTTGTTATATAATTTGTATCTTGAGATGTACGACATAATACAGTGAGAAGTTTACAAAGTGAATCTTCTACAGCAATTAACTATATATATAATGATAATGAGTAAATATATACAACACCTGTATGATTCTTATTGTTATATTTCTCTGAATCTAACACAGCTAGTAAATAATTATAACACTTATGTAATTCAATCTAAATAATAATAATAATAAACAATAAATACTTATAATATATATATATATACTTTTATATATGAATAAATCACATTTTTCACATTAAACTCATATTCTTCTTCAATTTGGTAATATTTTTCAGCATTTTTTGGTATATCATTATTCCTCTGGCTATCTTCAGTAAATATATAAGTTCCATTATTAAACACAGCTAAAGCAGCAAAACTAAAGCAATTCCAAGCATTTCCACGGATTTGTTTGTATTTATTCAACTGTTCAGACACTTTATTCAGATATTCAGCTGGAGAGTAATTCCCTTCATCACAAACTGTTATTTTCTTGTAAATTATTTTGAAGAATTCTGGTGATAGGAATTTCATATCAAAATAATTATAATCAAAGGTTAAAGATAAACTGATTAAATTACCCACTTCACTATCTAATAAATCATATTTATATAGTGTTAATAAAGTATTTTCAACTTCATAAAATGCACTCTTTACTTCTAATAATTTATTATATGGAATAGATTCTAAGTTCTTCATGTAATGATGTCTAATTTCAGCTAATTCAACTTCTCCACTATCTAATTCACTATAAGTACACCATTCACATAAACCTTCTAAAGATGGCCAAAAGGAGAGTAGAATTGTTTGAATATTGAAGTTTATATGAATTGAATTTAATAGTTTTGAAAATTGTTTCAATCCGTTGATTTTATCTTCACATCTTTTAGTTCTTATTTCTATATAATTCTTCATCTTTGTAGCTGTAAATATTTGACACTATTTTTATATAATAACAATGATAGAAATATATATATATATATACATTCTTTAAATACAATAAACTTGCACTACATATCTCATTTGTCACTGTAAAATCATGTTTTAATAAATCATATGAAGATCCAAATTGCATCATGAAATTGAGAGTATTTGTTATCTAAATAAAATAAAATATAAAATATAATAATGAATATATATATATATATATACTAAATGTAAATACTGTTCATATGTTAATGGATCATCTGGTGATAATGCTGGTACAATATTTGTCATTATTGCTGAACTTTGTCTTCTCTGCATTCTATCATAAGTAGTTGTATCTGCTTCTTCTGAATAAGCTGATTTCTTTATTCTTAAATGAATTCTTAACTCTAATAATGTTGAAATAATTTGAATTATATCTGGCGATGGAGTAAAAGAGTTTAATCCTTTTTCTTCTTCACCATATTTTGATTGAATTATTTTCTTAATTTCTTCATATTTATTAGTTTGTTTTAATAGAAATGCGAAATATAAATACTCTATTTCTGGTATTGTTGGTAATAGAAACAGCGCTTTATTCTTAATATGAGGTTTAATGAAATTGATAAAATTGAATGTCATATTGTCTTTATTAGAAATAATATCATTGAAGATTGAATTTATTTTATCACTTTCTGAATCTATACCTTTAATGAATAAAACTGACTTAAGATATTCGCCAAAATCTTCTTCTTCATCACTTTCAGCAATACTCTAAACAATAAAAAACAATATATATTATACTTTTATTAATCTGGATGTAATTAAAGAAGTTAAATGTGATAATGAATATGATAAATCTAATAATTTATACTCTTTTGAATTAATATTTTCTTCATTACTTTTCAATTCTTCATATGATGAGATTGGTTTCTTTAAATTCTTGAAATTTCTTAAGAATTTATCATATCCTATACATAATTCCACTATTTCATCAATTAATATTGTACATGGATATAAATTATCAACATATAAACACAAGCCTACTATCAAGCTTGGTAATAGTATAAATGAACTACTATTATCACAGAATAGTGACAATAACAAATCCTGACTTATTTGGTTCATTGTTATTTCTGGTTTTATAAAGAAATTACATAATAATTTCAGTATAGTTATTGCATGTTGAAGTATTTCTTTTGTATAAAAAATAAGACATTTGCTTCTTATTTCATTTGATGGATCTATAAATTATTAATATATATATAAATACCTGATAATGTATAACAAACTAAATAAAATTGATACATCAACAATATATTATTTATCAACTTATCATTTGATTTGTTAATTTCAAATGGTTTTATTATACCAATTTCTAAACACATCTTCAAATGATTGATTAAGTCTTTGTCACATATTTCCATTATAATTCTTAAATTATTTTCATTATAAAAACCACAGGAATTATTTGGAAATATTGAAAGTAATACGTTTTCATCTATTTTGAAGTGTTTCTTTTCTTTACTATTCTCTTCATTTAAATTAAATATTAAAAACCATTTTGAATGATTTATTACATAGTCATTCCAGTTAGAATATGATGGTTTATTGATTGCTGCATTTCTACTTGAATAATTGATATGATTTGTAGGATGAACTCTAAATAAAAATATAATAAATAGAAACTTTAAAATATGATATTTATATATATATATATATATATATTTATATACAATTCTACATCATAACAACCTTCACCTCCATAACGATAAGTATTAGTCTTTCCATTTCCATAATACCATCTCACTCTTACACCTTTACCTGGTTCATTTTTCCAATTCTTTATTCCAACTACTACTCCATTTTTTCCACTACCTCCATCTTGTTCTTCCCATTTCCAATCGATACTTCGTCTAACAATCATACCAACTGATAAAGGAGGATATATCACTATATTATAGAGATAATTGACAAATACAGTGTAATTCTTCCCTCTTTATATCGCATAATGGACAATATATCATGTGATTACCTGGAATTAGTGAGATATGATTTTTTTTACAGATACATTCACTTGCACTACCGATATTGGCTAATTGAAGAGAATGATTGTTTAATTGACTTTGAAATATTAAACTATTGGAATATAGAAAGTAAATATACTTTTGTAAGTGGTTGAATACTACGCATTTTTGATCTACGAAACGAATTGCTTCTATATTGCTTCTACTGCTAATTAAACATTTCTATTAACTATAGCAAAATTATAAATACTTGGATAAAGAAGTTTCTTAAGTAAGGAAGGGAGATAAGTCTGGAATCACCTACAGATATTAATTCATCCCAAAATCTAACACTATTCTCCCCTAGATAAATAACATATACAATAAAATCAATACACTGATTTAGCTGTTTCTTATCAACTACAATGTCGCTATAACGAACAGTTGAAAATTCATCTCGAAGGAGGGATATAATAAATTTTGGATTACTAATGTTTAAAAGAATGTCTTTGATAAAATGTGGTTGATATCTCTCCTACATCTTAATATTTTTGAATATACCTTGTACCAAGCAGTTCCACCAACTTTATACTTCTGATAATTTTTAAATTCATTCATTTCATTAAAATGATCGAAAAAAGAAAGAAATACAAACTAATGCTTGATCAAATTAATATAAAATACACATAATACTGTATTGTAATGTATAACAACAATAGCCATTATTGAGTAAGAAAAAGAGAATAAAATAAATTCGAAGGAGATATGTTACAGTAATGGATTTATAATGAGATGTTAATTATGAAGATTGGAAGATGATCATATTAATATGTTGAAAACAGAGGCAACTGAAGATAAATGCCTAATTTAGATGAATTAAAGATGATTTGATTTTATAAAGTATGAATAAGAGGTGAATGAATAGATTAATAATGATTTTAAAAAAGATTGAAAGATAAACATCCTAACTATTCTTTCTTTCTTGTAAATTATCTTGTGGATTGTATGATTATAACATATAATAAGAAATACAGAAAAATACATTAATAGAATACTATCCGTTACACAATTCGTTTTTTTAGTTTTTAAAAATTATAAAAATGAGTGATATAGAGAATAATGAATTAAATGAGTCAAATGAAAATATAGATGATAGTGGCACAAATATATCTAACAACCTGGAAGGTAGTAGAGGTGATAATGAAACAATGGAAGCAGATAATGAAAATAACAACCAAACTGAAAATCTAGATGATTCAGATTTATCTGAAAAGAAAGATAATGATGATAACTTAGATGAGAACAATAATGACGAAGAAGGTAATAGTACAGAAGACAACCCTCCTGTTGATGTAAATGAAGGTGAAGAATCGACAGAATCACCAAATAAGGCTGAAGAATCTTTAGAAGAATCAGATGAAGGATATAATGATAATTTAGTTGGAGATATAATAAATGAGCATAATGATAAAATAGAAGAAAGTGGATTTGAATCATCTTTCGCTGATTCAATGACTCACACCAAATCTCCAATACATAAAAATCCAGAATTAGAGACAGTAAATGAAAATGAAGATAATAATACAAATGAAGAATCTGTAGAAACAACAAAAACAGAACCTGTTGAAGAAGCAAATGAAGAGAATGATGAAGAGAAAGAGGAGGAGAATGTAGAGAATGAAGAAGAAAAAGAGAATGAAAATAATGAAGAAAATATTGAAGAAGAGAAAGAAGAAGAATCAAAAGAGGAAGAAAATGTAGAGAATGAAAAAGAGAATGACAATAATGAAGAAACAGTTGAACAACCAACTGAAGAAACAAAAGAAGAAGAAGAGAATGAAGATAATAATGAAAATAACAATGATAATGATAAGAATGAAGAATCTGTAGAAACAACAAAAACAGAACCTGTTGAAGAAGCAAACGAAGAGAATGTAGAGAATGAAGAAGAAAAAGAGAATGAAAATAATGAAGAAAATATTGAAGAAGAGAAAGAAGAAGAATCAAAAGAGGAAGAAAATGTAGAGAATGAAAAAGAGAATGACAATAATGAAGAAACAGTTGAACAACCAACTGAAGAAACAAAAGAAGAAGAAGAGAATGAAGATAATAATGAAAATAACAATGATAATGATAAGAATGAAGAATCTGTAGAAACAACAAAAACAGAACCTGTTGAAGAAGCAAACGAAGAGAAAGATGAAGAGAAAGAGGAGGAAGAGAATGTAGAGAATAAAGAAGAGAATAATAGTGATGAAGAAACAAAAGAAGAAGAAGATAATGAAGAAGAAAGAAGAAGAAAAGAAGAAGAATCAGCTGTAAAAATTGAATCTTTATTTAGAGCTAAAAAAGCTCGAGAAGAAGTAGAAAGAATGAAAAGAGAAAAAGCTGAAGAAGAAAAGGATAAAGAAGATAATGAAAATGAAGATAATAATACAGAAGATAATGAAGAAACAGTTGAACAACCAACTGAAGAATCAAAAGAAAACAATGATGAAGAAACAAAAGAAGAAGACGAAAATAATGAAGAAGAAAGAAGAAGAAAAGAAGAAGAATCAGCTGTAAAAATTGAATCATTGTTTCGAGCTAAAAAAGCTCGAGAAGAAGTAGAAAGAATGAAAAGAGAAAAAGCTGAAGAAGAGTTAAGAAAATTAGAAGAAGAAGCTGCAGAAAGACAAAAGAAATGGGAAGAAGAAGAAGAAAAGGAAAGACAAGAAGAACTTAAAAGAAAAGAAGAAGAAAGACAAAAACAATTAGAAATAGAAAAAAGAGAAAAAGAAAAAGAAGAAAAAGAAAAGAAAAGATTTGAAGAGCTTGAAGCAAAGCTTAAACAAATTGAAGATGAGAATAATGAAGTAATCAATGAAAATAGAAATGGTATAAAACCAATATCGCCAATAACAACTGTAGAAACACATATAATACAAGAAAAACCACCAATTACAAATAATGAAGAAGAAGAAGAAGAAGAAGAAATAATTCCAAAATCAAATCATAAATCATCTAAAGTTGTTCCAATACCAAGTGATGATGTAGAACCAATAAAGAATCATCGAAGAAAGCAACCTGATAATATTAATGAAAATGATTCAATGGAAAGAGTTCCAAAAGCTAAAAGATATTATTCAACAAAAGATAGTCGAATTCCTCCCAAGAAAACAATTAGACCAGAAAATAGAAAAGTTGAAAAGTCTCCAGAAGAAGAAATTAGTTATAATGTTCAAAAACAAGGATTAAAGAGTGATAATAAAAGAAGATTCCAACCAGAACCAATAAGAAGTAGTAGAAATAATAAAGATGAAAAATTACCAGCAATTACACCAAAGTCTAATGTATCTGCTGTAGATGCTCAAAAATTATTAGAAATAAAAGCAATGGATAGAAGAATGACTGATAAAATAATAGCCAAATATGAAACAAAGATAAGTCAATTATACAGTAGAATCAAGACATTAGAAGATGAAAATACAAAGTTAAATAAAGATAGTGAAGATTATGTAAGAAAATGTAAAGAAGTATCATTACATCAAAGTAAACAATTACGTTTAGAACAAGAAGTAAACAGACAGCAAAAGACAATAGATGATTATGCAAATAGATTAGAATCAACATTACAAGATAATAAGTTATTAGCTGATAAATATATGGTAGTGATGGAAGAAAATAAAACTTTGAAACAAAAATTACAGAAATTAAAAATGAGATTAGATGGTAGTGGTTTATCAGGAAATCCAGTTCCAGCAGAACCAACCAATAATGAACAGAATTTACAATTAGAAATTGTTGAATTAAGAAAGAAACTCCAAGATGCAAAGAAAAAGATAAGAAACTTAAAAGAAATAAATGAAAATCAATTGAGTTATAATGCCAGTAGTAAAGGTGGTGAAGTAGATCGTTCTGTAGAAGATGAGTTAAAACATTTACAATATGAAAATGAGCAATTACGAAGAATAGTTGAAGAAGATCAGAAAGCAATGAAATCCTTCTTAAAAAGATCAGAAATGGAAGGCTATGGTGGTGATGTTGAAAAAAGTCCAATTATTAGAACAAGAACAAAAAAGAGTGGGAAAATTGTACCAGAGTCTTATACAGAAAAAACTAAAAATTACTCAGTTTATGGTTATCCAAAGAAGAACAAAACTAAGAGAGGAATTCAACCTCGACAAGAACAGAATCAGTGTTATTTCCCAGCTTTGAATAAGCAAGGTCCACATTATGTGAGTGGTAGTAAGAGTAGTAGTTATTTATATCCACCAAAAGTGAGGGATGAACCAATTGATTTTGAAGATGAAGATTATCCTTTATATTAAATAGTTAATAAGTTATATATTTTATTATGTTTTAAAATGTCTTATCTATATTTTTATTTTATTATAATGTTGAAAGGGTATGAAACAAAGAAAGATTTAAAAAATTACAAAATCTCACTTTTAAATTTTCTAAATTTATACCAAAACCTCATCATAATCATTAACATAACTGATAAGTACAGGATAATCAATACCAAGCTCAATATTGAGTTTTTCTTTGAAATGATTGAAATAGTGTCTTTCCTTAATATTTCCTAATAGTATAATATAAGATCCTTTAGATGTTATATCCAATATCTCAGTATGACTAAGTTCATCTGTTATTAATACATCAGCATGAATATATTGAAAAATTCTATATTTTGATTCACCACTACAAATAGCAATTTTACTAACTCTTCGAAGATCATTTGGTGGTTTCTAATGAGAATAATAAAAATAATGAAAATAATAAATGTATATAGATACTGCAATTTGAATATAATTAATTCCATAATACTGTTTAATTCTATTCACTAAATCATCGATAGATATATCAGGAATAATATCACATATTCTTCCACATCCACAATCAATTTCTAGTTGATTTGGTTCAATAGGTTTTGGATTTATTCCACCTATTCCTATAGTTAACCAATCATTTACACCATTTACTACATTGTCACAACTTGTATGATGTATATATATTCCTATTCCATTAGTTATACAGTTTAATATTATTCTACCAATTCTATCTTCATAGTTAAGTTTTTTAATATCTGTTTTTATTAGTGGTTTATAACTCACAATTATATACACTTTATTGTGAATTGCTTCATTCACTACTGAATCATTAATTTCATAAGTTAATAGAAGCTTGTAAGGAGGCTTGATGAGTAGTTGGGAAGGTTCTAGAATTAGTCCAACATTATCATCATCTTCACATAATTTGATTGGATGGGTTTTGTCCAAAGCTTTTAGTATCTTATTGACAGGTTCATTTTCTGATATTATTTTTGGCATTTTGTCAATTATTTCCCTCTTTACTGAATATATTGTACTTGATGGCACTTCATATCCTTCTGATAAAAGAAACATTTTCAAATCTTTAGCTGTAGCTTTTGGATTTGCCATTAAAATAGGTGTAATCTTATTAACAAGCGTTTTATGAGTTAGAATGCAACTACATCTCTTCCTTTCCACAGGTATATCACCAATTGAGTGGACATGCTTTTCCAATAGCAAAGTACACTTTACTTTGTCATCTTTATGTTTGCACATTAAACATTTGAATGGGCAACCCTTATAATTGCAAGATATCTTAAATGAGTTGGCACTTCTTTTTATTGTAGGACGAAACAGATTATTCTCACCATATTCATCAACAGCTTTTCTTGCCTGATATTTGTTAAGGAATATAACACCTTGTTGCAAAACTGACATTCAAACAACTAGTCGTTTCAAGATAATCAATTTTGAAATGGATTTCTCTTCTCAATTCTTGCTAAGTACTTATGAGCATTTGATAAACTGCATGGTAGAAAATATGACTCGCCTACCGAAAGTGAGTGAGCAACAAGTTGATATTTTTCTATCATGTCTTCCACAAATTGATAAAAAGATGTATATATATAATCCATATCAAAATGTATAGAAATACTACAACAGAAATAGAGCTTGATAGAAGACAGTGTTGCGCTATATCTGCAGCACCTCGATTATTAGCATTAAAAGCTATTTGTGAGGATAAAATTTTTGAGCAAATAATCCATTACACTAGCCACTTCAGTTTGATCAAAATACACGATTCAAAAGTCAAAGAAGAATTTATCACAAGTTTTGTTCGAGTATAGCTCAATCATATATTCCAATAGAAAACGGTAAATTCTCTTCATTGTTGTAATAAAGACCACATAAATCAGTATCTAGATACAGTATCTACTGTAATAAAGTATTTATTGGGTAGTTTAGAGGTATAAGTATTTATTTTTATTTTTTTTAGTCTGATCCAAGTGCTAAGAAGGTATTACTTTGCGTATTAAGTGGTTTAACTTCCAAATCAGATTCTTATGATTTTGATGTAGAGAAGTGGAAAGATTTACCGTTCCTCAATGAATTTATTAACAAATTGTTGAACAAAGCCATACCCAATCTTCATGATATCGCATCTAATCTACCAGAATCTAATTCTGTAATTCAAGATACTCCTAGAGCAGAATATACTAGTCCAGAAGGTGATTCAGACCAAACAGATCAAATGAACAATGAAGCAAATGATTCTCACAAGAATAAAACAGATTCAAAAAATGATGAAATTGATTTACCTAAACATATAAGAGATGTTAAAGATTTCACTTCTTCATTAGGTCCTTCATTAGATATAAGTCAAAGGAGATCCAGTATGACAGGAACACTCTCTCATTTACAATTCAAAAATGTATTCGGTTCAGAAACACAATCTCTTATTAATCAAATGATGTTATTATTGAGTAGAATCGTACAATCCATTAATCAAACCTCATCTGAAGAAATCCCTGAAATTATTGCTCATTTAGATGGAATAGTCGAGCCTATGATAATGAGAGGTGCCAGTGTATTATTAACAGGTGCTTCACCCTTATTATTATCAATAACATTGAAATATCCAACAACATTGAAGAGAAAAGCATTAAAAATATTAACCAATAGATTAATCGGATCAATAAGACAGTGTAATAACTGTACTGCAATTAATGCATTATTACATTCAATTACTATGTTGACAGTGAAATATAATGATTTAATTATGGATTATGTGAAAGGAATATCAACAATATATCAACATAATCCAAGTAATCCACAACTATTTCAAGGTATATAAATATAAATATATATATATATACTATTATTATTAATTTATAGAGTTTTGGAATAATAATCAAGTCAATATCTTATTCTTCAAATCCATTACTGAAATCATCAAAACTGAAATGAAACTATCTGATGATCAATCATACTTTAGTTCTGGAAGTAGAGAAATATTATTATCATTATATAATACATTTTATGATATTGAACAAAGAAAAATCACTTGTACAAATGAAGTATATTATAATATATTATTTATTTATTTATTTATATATACATAGTATACTCATTTCTTACTAAAAATGGTTGGTTATATTGGTGCTAATGTAGGAAATGAAAGAGGAGTAATTACATTACTATCTACCTTTGGTACTAAAGCAATCACAATGCAATATAAGAATCCATATCTTATTAGTTTATTACCTGAAATGGTTGCAATTGCATGTACATCACCACTGATCAATGAGTCATCCAAGATATTTCATCACTTATTTGAACTATTAGATACTTCATTTAAAAAACAGTTGAATGAAGTAATAACAGTAATTTTCCAATGTATTCATTATTGTTGTATCAATATTCAAGGAGATAAACAACGAGCTAATTTCACTAAAGTATTTCTCTCACAAGTAAAGAAGATTGCTTCTTCAAATTATGATAAAAAGAAAGTCGATGATTCGTTGAATAAATTGAGTGATTTATATGGTGGATTAATTCCATCATTATCATCACTTTCTAACTATTTCAACGGTTATTCCAAACTTAATACAAACCTCTCTGAAGTGAAAGATGATGTAAATGAGAGTTTAGTAGAGTTATATCGAGATACTTGGTTTTATTTAGATATAATCCATATGATTAATCCTAATAGTAAATGGGGTGGACATTTGTGGAATGAACTGGATATATTTGCATCAAATACCCCCATTTTAATTGATATATCTATTAATAATCAAGATTTAGAGACTAAATTAGCATGTAATGCGATATTAAGTCAAACAAAGAATGAATCTAATGAAATGATTATGAAAGAACATGCTTCAAAGATATTCAAAGATCTTTCTACTGATATTAACTCATTATCATATTATTCATTAGTTTATTTATTAACAATGTATATATATATATATTTATTATTATTTTTATTATTATTATTATTATAGATATAATGTTGAGAGTATGAGAACAACTTATACAGGTAATATCAAGCCAATATTTCAGTATATTCATTTTATTTTTTTATATTATATTATTTCAATAGTTATTTAATGGATAACAGTCTCTGTACACCCTCCTTCTTAAAATGTATAAATCAATTAGGAACAGAAATATTCATAGCCTTTGAAAGAAGTGGTAAATATATAAAAGGTAGTGAAATTGATTATGATTTATTAACAGATGATATTCAATTCTTATTATCACTATGTGTACATGGATATGAATCTGTAAGGAAATTAGCCAATCAAATGTTGTTCTTATTCTTAGATAAATTTCCAGAAATGAAATTCAAAAGAAAATGTGTTTGTACAATTTTAGAAATTTGTAATGCAATTTCTACAAAGTATGATGATTTATTATATGCACCACATATTCTAACACAAAAGATATATGTTCCTTCCTTACAAAGTCCATTAGATTTACCATCCAATAGAAATGTATTAAAAAATATAATGACACAAATGGAAAATATAGTAAATAAATGGTTGGTGAATGGGTTCGAACGCGCTCCTCAGAAGATGGCAATTTTATTAAATTCATTCATTAATGTAATGCCTAAATCCACTCTTCCTGGTAATCATAACACTGGAATTGGTATTGGTACTTCATTATTAGCACAAAAGATATTAAATGGAAATATGAATATATTTGATTCATCCAATAATAATAATAACTCAATACCTTCTACAAATATATTTACAAAGATACATCATAGTAATTTGAATTGGTATATAGGTGAATTAGAACTGCAAGGTTATTATTTAGGATTATTAAGTAGTAAATTGCAATCACTGTATTTGAAAGGTGATGAACAACCTTTTCATACTATTACATTATCATTAATTGATAAATATCAGAAATATTTAGAGAAATGTCATGATTATTTCACTCATCCAAATGTAGAATATAAGTATATATATATATATATATATTATATATAAATAGAAATCCTGATGAAATCAATAAATCTTTTCATCCATTAGTATTGAACTATCTTAGAAATAATAATCCACAAATAAGCAGAGAGTTGTTATCTTTAGAAGAGGAATATACTGATATACTATTAACTATCACATCATTATTATTAATTGAATCATCGAATGAAGTGAAGATAGAAAGTGCTGATACTTTGTTTTATATTGTTACACATTTACCTACTTTATTATGGACGTATTTATATATTTATATATTTATATTTATATTATATAGTGATAATTCAGTCAAAATTGCATGTTTAGCTTGGAATTGGATATTAACATTAACTACAAAAGGAGGAGTATATTTTCTTTATTATGTTTTTTGTATTATTTTATTTTTTATTAGGCGTTATTATGGAGTTATATCCTAACAGCATTCTGTTATACCAAACAAATACGAGTTGGTTTATTCTATGGTAAAAATCAAAAAGATAAATATAGCAGTTGGTATAAATGTAAAGATTCTGACAATTTATTATTTTTTCCACCACAAGGTAATTACTATATTTATTCACCCGATTTCATCAGTAATGATACAGTAAATAACTATCCGTTTCAAAGAAATCCATTCCCTCATTCTTATTGGATAGATTTTCTTAATGAAAATATTGAAGTGATGGTTAATCATTCACCAAACTTAGTATATTATTATTATTAATGTTATTTAGATTAATTCTGTATTTATCTGTTTCCACGAATTACTCAGTGATCCTTCAATGTTTTCTGAAGAAATAGAATCATTAGATACACGAGTATTACTCCTAGAAACTGTGTTAAAAACAATGAAATTAACCACCTCCATCTCTATACCACTAGATACTTTATTATTATTGAAAGTATATTTGTGTGGTTTACATTTCTTCACCTTACCTGTTCAATTCTTCACTACAATATTAGAAAAATATGATTATTCAGTTAGTGATTATAAAACTCAGAATTTGTTGAATAAAATGATTAAATTGATTGAATTATTAGAAGAAGTGAATGAGAAATGTCCAACTATAAGAGTCTCCAGTGTGGCTGATGTAAATCTTAATGCAGAAACTACTAGATTAGTATATAAATATAGTTTATTTATTTCATTTTAATAGAGTTTTTATTTAGAAAATCTACAAACCATTCGTGATATGTTGGTGTTATTAATCAACAAAGAAATTGACCATTTATACAATTATTACAATCCCATTAATCTTCCACAGAAAGTAATACCAAATATTCAAAAGTATATGTTTTCATCTAAATCAAGTGTAATTGGTGAAAGACAGTGGAAATTGTATTGTAATTTATTCTATCAAATTGATCCATTATTGGCATTACAAGTACAAGAAAGATTGAAGATTAAAGTGTTTAAAAATGAAGTATATATAAATATTTATCATATTTTATAGTTGGTTCGAATTGTTCAGTTAAATCCAATGGAAGTATGTAATTACAGTACAATATCCTTGAAATATATAATCAAAAAGAATATCCTCATTAGAAATGAGAAATTGTTAGTTAATTTATTATATTTCTCACCATCCTCCTTCCCTATTTTATTGAGATTATTATCACGTTGTACTCCAAATTCATCTAAAGATATTCCATATTTTACAAACACATACATTGGTCATTATACTATTAGATCTTTATCTTACTTCTCACCTGATACTATATCATTCTATTTACCACAATTAGTTCAATGTTTAAGATTTGATAAGTTAGGATTAATTAAAGATTATTTATATAAAGTATCAAAACAATCAATATTAGCATCACATCAATTAATATGGAACTTGAAAGCAGAATCAAAGAGTGATGATGATTCATCTAATAAATCAACACCTACACATGGTTATTTAGATAAATTGATTGGACCAGATCCACTTCCAGCTTATGCTACAGTTATGATTGGAGATATTGAGATGTTATTATCACCAGAAGCTAAGGTATTATATGATGATGAATTTAATTATTTTGAATTATTGTCAGTTGTAAGTGCAAAATTGATTAAGGATGAACCATTGAAAAGATTTAAATTAATTAAAGATTATTTGAATGAAATAAAAAGTCAATTATCACTTGAAGATAAGATTATTTATTTACCAACAAATCCTTATAAAAGGTTAGTAGAAGTTGTATATGAATCAGCTACTCCTATGCAAAGTGCTGCTAAAGCTCCATACTTTATATCATTTACAGTTGAAGATTTTGGTGGTCCAGATGCATGTTTAAAAACTAGTAAAGATTTAATCAACAAGAAAGTAGCTACAGCTGCAGAAGTGGAAAATCAAAGTTCAATGATGAAATATGTAGCTTTAACAAAGAATCTCAAGCAAAGAATTTCTTTAAAATCATCATCATCATCATCAAAGAATAGTCCAATGAAAAGAATGTCATTAAATGATTCAGTATTCTCTGAAAATGAAGTTGATAAGAATGATCCTACCTCTAAAAGTGGTAGTAATAATGCTGGTGGTAGTAGCAGTGAAGATGATTTCTTTACTGATACTGTCTTGAATCAGATTAATAAAGATAAAAAGAATAGAACTAAACAGATGAAAACATTCTTCCAAAAGTATATATATATATATTATTATGAAATAGGAATATGAAGAAATTAAAAAGTCACAATAAATCTAATAAACATAATAATAGTAATGACAACAATATCAATGAAGATGATGATGAAGATGAAGATGATGAAGATAAGAAAACTAAAATGAGTGTTATTATGAAAGTGTATAATATAATATAATATACTTTTATATTTATAACAATAGAAATGATGATTGTCGACAAGATTGTTTAGCATTACAATTCATAAATATAGTCAAAGTTATATTTGATAGTGTTGGCTTAGAATGTCCAGTTTTCCCATACAAAGTAATAGCCAATAGAACTGGTCCAAATCTAACCGTTGGAGGAATATTAGAAGCAGTACCCAATACAAAATCAAGAGATAATATTGGTAAAAACGGATATAAAACTCTACTTGAATATTATAATTCAATATTTGGTAGAAGTGATGGAAAATCCTTCTTAAAATCTCAATCTAGATTTCTTAAGAGTTTAGCTGGTTATGCAGTTGTCTGCTTTTTATTATCTGTAAAAGATCGACATAATGGTAATTTATTGATTAATAACAAAGGCCATTTAATACATATTGATTTTGGATTTTTATTAGGAATTAGTCCAGGTGGTAATTTAGGATTTGAAACTGCAGCATTTAAGCTAAGTAATGAAATGTATGAATTATTAGGAAATAGTTTTGATTCTGATGAATTTATTGAATTTAGTGAATTATGTATAAGATCATATTTAGCTGTGAGAAGTCATTACAATTCATTATTATATTTAGTATATATATATATATATGTAATTATTTATTGATAGATTACCAGTATGGCAGATAGTGGTTTACCTTGTTTTGTAGATAAAACATTACTATTATTAAAACAAAGATTTCATCCTGAAATGACAGAAGAACAAGCATCTAAATTTATGAAAGATACTGTATATATATATATATATATATATATATATATACTTATAAATTGGTAATATAAATGTATAGATAATTGATGCTGTGAATAAATGGACAACTAATGTGTATGATGGAATTCAAAAATTACAAAATGATATTGCTTATTAATACTAACATTATATTATTGTTTGGTTTTATTTTTATAACGTTGTTTTATTCACATATAAAAGTTTCTTACTAAAAAATGTCATTTTCTATTACAATATTTACACTACTTATGATGGGTTAAAGTATATTTACTGTTAATTAAGCAGCTGTATTTTATAATTATCCAAGATAACAGCTTACTAATGATGTAAAATCTCTTTATATATTTAAATATTTCTATAACAATAAGCATTCATAATTCATTTTCACTTACATATGTTGTAATCAAAAAATATAAAGTGTAAATGACAAATCTTTTGCAAACAAAAAATAGTATAGTTATATATAGTGTAAATCTTTGATAATCAATTACTTTACACTAAATAAAGATTTAAAGATATTATCATGCAATTCTCGCAAAGAAGTGATAAACAATCAGTTCCAGTCACTGAACCATTTAATCCACCTAGTATACTTTCATTATAATTAGTTTAGAACCTGTGGCTTTAGAATGGGCTTGCACTAAGTGTGGCTGTAAGTGTATACAATTGGGAGGATCATGTCGATGTAACACCTCTTATGGTTGTACCAGATGTGGTTGTAAGACAGTGAAGAAATATTAATTATACTTAATCACTAATTCTATGAAGAAAATATAATTCATTTGATTGTATTTTGTGTTTATATTATTACATATTGATTGATTTAATCAATACGATATTTCATTTTATTCTGTGACACCATATACGATAAAAGTAATTATAACACAAAATATGTGATATATACTATCAAATAAATGCATTATTTTGTTTATAAGATATAATTAATTTATCTAATTATTTGCTTTTAAAGTTAAATCAATTGGAATATCATCTCTATTTAGCAATACTTCTTCAATCTTTTTTCCTACTAACATCAAGTATAAATTCTATATTTTCAGCAGTAATACCGCAATTATTTAAGAATTTACATTTTTAAAACTAATAGTATCTATACTATCATAAATAATGTAGTTTTTCAGTATTTTATACATGTCATCATCAATATCCCTAATTGCAACACTTATAGTGGTGAATGAACCATCTTTCTCTATATATCCAAGAATGAAGCACATATCTTTATTTCATCATTTAATATGATAGGAATATTACATATTGAACATACTATACTGTATATATCATTACTAAATAAGGATTTACTTTGAATTACCTCTTCCAAATCTCTCAAGTAATAATTTCTTTCCAATACGATAAATTCACTACATTTTTTTATTTGATATACTTGAAAAGTATAAATGATAGAAATAAAACAATTTAACTAAAATGAGTTATCCTCTTGAAATTTTAATATCTATTTTTCTTTTATTCCATACACATTTATTATATTAAACATTTTAATATCACTAACTTGTAGTGCAACAAATTCTACTTCACTAATACTCTTTTCTACTCTTTCTTTTATTTGCAATTGTATATTGTCATAAATACATTTGTATTATATAGCAACATTGAGGTTAATACATCATTTACAAACAATTCATTTTTTCATAAAACAATAAAACAAAGTAAATGAACATTTAATAGAATATAAAAATATAGTATTTCTAAACAACTAAATATGATAAAACTCAAAACTATACAAATGTAAATTATACACTCTATGAGGATGATACTATGATCAATTACTAGAAGATGGCGGTAATAACACTTTATATGATGATGATTGGGTAGAGTTATATATTTCAGGCATTAGTGGTTGTTGTTGAGTTGGTTGATCGATATTCACTACATAACTACCTTTAGCTTGTTGTGGTTGTGGTTGGTTTTGAGGTAAAGGTGATGGTTGATTCATATTTATAGTATTTGTATTTGGAGGTGTTAAATCTACTGGAATTCCTTGAACTATGTTATAAAGTTGTTGTTGCTGATGCTGTGGTTGTTGTTGTAGCTGTTGAATTTGAGCTAAAGGTATTCCACTCATTAATACACCATCAGTTGTAATAAAGTTAATCATTTCAATACCTCCTTGATTTGACAATCGATTTATATATGTATTATTGAAATATGGATGATTGAAAAGACTTTTACCTTTAATAATTGAAATTAACTACATAATAGCAAAACATATAATATATACTGAAACAAAAATTATTATTATAAATAATGAAATACTTACGTACAAGTATACATCAAAATTTTTATTCAAATAAAAATCACATATATCTCTATCGCTTATATCACCTTCTTCACATCTTCTTATTATATGTTCCTTTTCTGATGCTTTTATTGTCCACTTTATAATATAAAAAATCTAATCATAATAACGTATATTAGACAAATAATACTGACAGAACAACTTCGCAAATACTGCATGACGTAAACTGTATATAAATAATAATGATTCATAATACAATATTCCATAATCCTTTTTCTTTATTGTTATAGCCAACAATACCGCATATTGGAATTACAATTGATAGAAATGTTGATAAAACTGCCAGTTCAATAGCATAAGTAAAATAGGATATGATCATATTGGTTATAAACATTAACTATTATAAAAATAAAAAAATACTGCTACTAAAATAGATAAACCTATTGACCATCTATATGTATTCTTCAAATCATCTGGTGGTTGTTGAGACTATAAATAATAAATACAGCTATACTTCTTCCATTAAAAACAAAAAAATAACAATTTGGGGAAATTTTGGTTGAAAATGTTTAAACAATTTCTGTTTTATCAGTTATACAGAGTAATTACTTCACTGATATAATTATATTTCATTTCATAACATGATATTCACACAAATAATTAACAAAACATAAAATTATAATATTTCCATACTATAAAACAGATTATATTCTAACAAAGATGTTGATTTTAATGATATTCAATTTAACTAGGGGATTTATTGTATTTTTCATTATTTGAAGGAGGTGGTAGTAGTACTTTTGATGAATCTGATTGACTAGAGTTATATACTTCAGGTATTAATGGTTGTGGATTAATATTAACTACATATGAATTTGGAGGGATTGGATCTGTAGGTATAGCTTGAACTATATTATAAGGCTGTTGTGGTGGTAATTGTTGAGATGGTGAAGTAACTGGTATTCCACTCACAACTACACCATTAGCTGTAACAAATTGCATCATTTCCATTCCTCCTTGATTTGTTGTATTTGATAATTGATCAATTGATATATAACCAAAATATGGATGATTAGTAATACTTCTTCCTTTATTACATGATAAGAACTATTTATATAATAAGCTAATATATATATACTGAGAATATTATTATCATTATAGATAGGATTACACTTATATAGAAAAATACATAAAACCATTTACTACAATATAAATCACACAACTTAAATTTTGAATAATCTTCATCTCTTCTACATTTTTCTGCAGCATATTCTCGGAATAAAGACATTATTATCCAATTAAGAATATAAAAACTCTATAAAAATTATAGAAACATATTAATATACAGCTGCTACAATTTCACAGGCATTACAAAATGTAAACTACATTAAATAATATTATATATATACAAATCCCCACAAACAACTATTTTTACTTCTTAAACTATAAACACCAAGTAAAGGGATAAATAATGATAATATTGAAGGTGGAAAAGAAAAAAAATCATCAGTCTTAGTATAGACTGAGATTATCAAATATATAACGAATGATAACTAACTTAAAATAAACTCATATACTGTAGTTAAAGCTGATAAACCTATAGACCATTTGGATCTTATTTTAAAATCATCTGGTGGTTGTTGAGACTATAAATAATAAATACAGCTATACTTCTTCCATTAAAAACAAAAAAATAACAATTTGGGGAAATTTTGGTTGAAAATGTTTAAACAATTTCTGTTTTATCAGTTATTCAATGATTATAAACTATATTCATACATATATTGATTTATTTTGTTATATTTTGTTTAAAATAGAAGGTTGTTTAGATGTCTATTTAGAGTGAAATTCATTTTAACAGAACAAAGCAAATACAATACATTATATATATCATTATTGTTTATAAAATAGGTTTACTGGATAATTTCTGGATTTTTTCTTTCACCTTCTGATACAACTTATAATCATCTTTTGCTCCTAGTAAATCCTCTCTCGTTGAAACACTTCGGCCATTCTTCAATTCAAATTCTTCTTCATATTTCTTTAACCTTTCAGATATCTCTTTCTTCTGATTTATTAAATAATTGAATGTCTTTTTATATCTCATACATTGCTTCAAATGATCTCTATATACTTCTAATTTTCTTATAGGTAATCTATCTACACTTCCAGGCTATATAATATTATAAATTATATATATATATATATATACAGCACGATGATAATGTGCATAAAATACACTTTCATACTTATCTATTTCTTCATTTACTGATGTTTTCACTAACTCCATTTCTTTCATTTCCATTGATTTTAATTCATCATCTGTATAAAATGGAACATCACAATTTTCAATTGAATAACTAAATTTCTTTTTATTATTCGTATTACTATATTTTCTTAAACCATTTACTTGCTTGGAAGTACTTAAATGGTTTTGAATATTCAATGTTTTGACTATTTCGGATAGTTCAGGGTGTTGTTTTCTTACAATATAACCTCTATATAAACATTGTATTTCAGTTGCAGCATTATCTATTCAAATATAAATTAAAAATTAAAATACTTGTGAGTGTTTTCTTTAATGAATTATATTGTCTATAAACATCTTTAATTGCGGAATAATCTCTTATTTTTTCAGGTTTATTTCCATATTCAGCTAAATAGATCTTTTCATATTCGTGAATTTGTTTCTTCAAGTGATGATAATATTGTAATAGATCTCGAACTTCACTAATTCTACTCTTCTTTCCAGAAATATATATATAATAGAATGGTGAAATATTGCCTTGATAATCGATAATTTCTTTCATTAAATGGGAGATTGTTTCATTGTGATGACATTTTATTGGTTTCTATTCATAAAAATAAAGACAAATCAATAAGATGATAATAAAACAAAAACATACTTCAAATAATTCATCAAAATGATCTAGTAAATATTTTATGTACAATTTGATTGTTGGGATTCCTAACGAATGTTTTACACTCATAAATGCTCCTGATTTAGGTTTACAGATTATTGGGGCAAATTTGGTGATTAAACAATCACTATTTAAATCGTTATCTACTTTCTTAGAAGATAGTAATTTTATCATCTTCAATATGGATTTCAGATATTCAAAACATCTATTATTATAATAAATACTTATTTATATAGAATTCATACCTTGGAGTCATGTGGCTTAAAAGATCTGACGTAGTATCTAATGTGGGAGCTACACTATTAAATATAATTAGATATACGAGATTTAGTTGTGCAATATTCGAAATCAATTAACGAACAAGGGAGAAGCTTTAGAAAATAGAGAAATACAGAAGCAACCATTCCTGGAGGACATTGATCTAACACAGACGTTATACCTGTTTATCTATTAACTACAATAATTATACCAGCTTCATATTTTCTCATTACTTCTTGAATTTCTGAAGGATTTTCTTCTTCAAAGAATAACCTCGGATAAGTCTTGCCTAGTATATAGCGTTAGAAACAAAATACATCTCCCTGTCAAATACTTTATACATGTAGAGAACAGAGGGTTTATCATTCAAAAATATAGACGTTTCAAGTATGTTGAGATTTATTTTTTATTACATCCCTATTACAACACACTCTCTCATAGTGAAAATAATCAAAATATTTGTTAGATTGTATTATTGCACCTATCAAATAACATATTTAACTCATTCTATCACAAAATCAATCAAAAATTATGCATTTGAATGTTATTTAGCCAACTACAACAGTTGTTAATATAATAAAATACATTAGGAATGCTCTACATTGATGTGTATTTAGTAACTGCCTTTGTACCTTCTGATACAGCATGTTTTGATAATTCACCTGGTAATAATAGTCTAACTGATGTCTGAATTTCACGACTGGTTAATGTGGCTTTTCTGTTATATCTAGCTAAATGAACTGCTTCTTCAGCAAGTCTTTCAAAGGTATCGTTGACAAATGAATTCATAATTGACATAGCTCGCTTGCTAATACCAACATCTGGATGCACCTGCTTTAAAACTTTGTATATATAGGATGAGTATGTCTCGATTCTCTTCTTCTTTCTATGAGCGTTATCAGACTTCTTTTTAGTGCTTTTCACACTCTTATTTGGAGTTTTTGCCATTTGCTAGAGTTATATAAGCAAGAATATATACGATTTTAAGCGCCAAACAACTGCCAATAACTTCTTTCTAAATTCTAAAAGATCAAAAATCATTCTATTCAAATCCTGCGATTTGATTGGACTAAATAAAAAGCGCGCCAAAAGTGTTTTATTAATTCATTCTATTTCTCACTCTATAGTTAATGTCAGGTAAAGGTAAAGGAGGAAGAGGTGGTAAAACAAGTGGTAAGACCATTTCAAGATCATCCAAGGCTGGACTTACATTCCCTGTAGGAAGAATCGCTAGATTGATGAGAAATGAACATGTAGCTGATCGTATTGGTGCTGGTGCTCCAGTTTATTTGGCGGCTGTGATTGAGTATTTAACTGCTGAGATTCTTGAATTAGCAGGAAACTCAGCCAAAGATAGTAAAAAATCTAGAATTATTCCACGTAATATTCAATTAGCAATAAGAAATGATGAAGAATTCGCTAAATTGTTTAATAATGTGACTATTGCAGGAGGAGGTACTTTACAGATGATCCATCAAGAATTATTAGCAAAGGGAAGTAAAGCAGCAGCTGATAGTGATAATGAAACTGGTTCTGCTTCACAAGCTTACTAATTATTTATTTAAATCTTTTTCTCTACATTTTTAATGTATATTTTAGGTTTCCTCCCATACACACATACTTTTAATATTAACATAATTAGTCATAATACCAAATTCTTCATAAGAATTGTTTAATTATTAATTTTGTTATTAACATTCTTTTTATTCTTATCTAAAACTACATCAACACCAACAGCTTCACTAACATTTTTAAATCCATCCTTTTGTAATAATGTAGCTAATTCTAACCTTATATGTGGAATTAGACCAGGTCCAGCATATACCATACTTGTATACACTTCAATAGCAGATGCACCAGCTCTAATCTTCTCATATGCATC
Organism: Proteromonas lacertae; assembly: GCA_002245135.1. Lineage (NCBI taxonomy): Eukaryota > Bigyra > Opalinata > Proteromonadidae > Proteromonas > Proteromonas lacertae. Next base: position 41,962 of record NGBS01000878.1, read on the forward strand.
TTCAGGACCCATAATACCTCCAACTCCTATAATTGGTATTTGACCATTAGTATATTTATACATATCCTTTATACATGCTGTAGAAAGTGGTCCTAATGGCTTTCCACTTAATCCGCCATTCTCATTCACTACTTTGTTGGTGATATAGGATGGTCTTGATATTGTAGTGTTGCTAACTATCATACCATCAATGCCAACGTTTAATACAACATCAGCTATATCTCTTCTCTCCTCATCGGTAAGATCTGGTGCAATTTTCACAAAAATTGGTGGTCTTTGTCTTCGTGTCCAATCCATTTCATTTCTAGTATTAATAACATCTGTTAGAAGTGTTGATAATTGCTCTTTTCTTTGAAAACTTCTTAAACCAGGAGTATTTGGACTGGATATATTAATTACCATGAAATCACTATATGGAGCCATTCTGATCATACCAACTTTATAATCATCGCTGGTATTAGGTGACTTTTTATTTTTACCAATATTAACACCTAATATTGCTGTATGATTTGGACTAGTGTAAAAATTCTTTAATCTGTCCAACACTACAGTCTGTCCAACACTATTAAAACCAAATCGATTAATAACAGCCAAATGTTCAGGTATTCTGAACATTCTTGGCTTTGGATTGCCTGGTTGTGGTAATGGAGTAACTGTACCAACTTCAATAAAACCAAATCCCAATTTCATAAAAGATCCCATTGCTTCGGCATTCTTATCTAATCCTGCAGCTAAACCAACACAATTGGGGAATCTTAAACCACAGATTGTTGTACGTAAGATATCATTTGGCGGATCAAAATAAATTGGTGCTATTAATATAAGATTATAATGATTGTCTATACTTAAATTAAACTTACCAAGAAGAACAGCCATTCTATGTGCTACTTCAGGATTCATCCATCTCAGAAAACCAACAGAACTATTAGATATCTTCCAATACATTGGTAATTTACGAATTGCTTCACTAGTGGATGCCACTGTGATTCCAGCACAGATTCCTACGCCAACAGCCTAGTATAATGTATTGGATATAATACAAAGTAGCCAAATCTTCTAGGCCAACTCATAGGCATTTTTTTAATTTTCAATTACAAAAATATATTCGTTTCGTTAATTTAAAATTTCTTTATTAACCACAAACAAATACGTTAAATTTCACAAAATGTTAAACAAGATGGAAAAGAAAAAGAATAGTAACTAAAATTAAGGTCAAAATATATTTTCATTTATATCATTTTCAACATCATCATAATATACTGGACACACAATTTCATAATTTTCAGGATTTGAATAGTGTGTCTGTAGTAAATTCATAAACCTCATATTGGAAATAGCAAATATTTGTTCATCTTGTACAATTTCATTGTGATTCTATCAATATATAAAGCATATAATAAATTATTATTATTATTATACAATTTGTGGAGTGGCAGTAGTAGTAACAGTGTGTTGATTAGTCAAAATCGCTATATATTTATTCACTTCCATCTTCCAAGCTTCTTCTATTTCATTCCTCCATATTAACTCGCTTACTTCAACACTTGCCCTTGCCCAACTCTTTTCAGCGGCTTTCTTACCTTCTTCCGCTAAACAATATACAGATTTAGGCTATATATATATATATATATAAAGAATAAAATATAAATATACCCTTCTATCTCCTGAATTAAAAATCATCGCATTATCAAATACTCTATAAAAATCATTCACAAATTCACCATAACTATCATAAGATCGATTTTCCAACTTCTTTCTTATTTCCTGTAGACAAATTGGTTGTCTAATGATTAATTCATAAGTTGGATATTGTTTAACATCTACAGGAGTAGTAAAATCTGTATAATTTGGATCTTTTAATAATGGTGAAATTATACCTTTCAATACAGGATATTGCATTATTTTTCTATTGATAATATCATCTTCTCGTCGTTTTAACGATGCAATTGCTCTTTCAGAATCGTAATAATACACTTCCAATAATTCAGTAAAAAATCTCTTCAAATGTACAAATCTCTTTTTATGTTCGTTGATTTGATCTTCTGAAGCTCCAATAGGTGGATTGTCTATATTATATTCGATAAAAGAGGAAATATCATCAATAAATCCAGATAAATTATCATCATAATATTTTGTCTCAAATAATTTGCCTAAATCACCAAATCTTTGGTTTTGACTGATTTTTTTCTATTATTAAAATAAAATATAAACATAAATAATAATAATTATAGAACATACATTGAAAAATTGTGTTTCTGCAGATACATATGGATGATGTAATATCTTTTTATAACATTTATAACAATCTTTAATATGTTGACGTCTTTTATATGTTTCTTCATCCAACTATAAATAATAGATAAATAGATATTAAAATAAAGAATACTTTCTTTCGAGGGTTATGAATACCATCTTCAACTGTTCTTGATGAATATACAGGTCTTCCTTCATATCTATTCAACTCATTCTCTAAATCAAATTCCAACTGTTTTGCTGCATTATAAATCACTTTATTATAAATATCATCTTTATAAAATGTTTTGGCATTTGATATAACTAATCTAATTTGATTTACAAATTCATTAAAGGTTTTATATTTTCCATCATTATATTTCTCTATTATTGTCTTTAAATCAATTGGATTAGATATTTTCTTCCTATATTCTGCCCAATCTTCAGGAATCTTACACATAAATGGAATACACGCTTTATATGTATATTGTACTTCTTTTAATTTCTCTAATATATTTAATAGTTCAGATTCATTAGTTGTTTCTGTTTGATAGTATGGATGTGAGGTTTTATATTCTGCATCAAGTGATTGGAATGCTTCTTTCAATGTCATCGCTGCTATTCTCATATTACTAATCGATTTAGATTCTTCAGTATAATAAGCTAAACAATTATCAAATATTAAATTTACATCTCTAGCAAAGATTGGATATAGTTTATATTTCCTCAATTGACTCACTAATAATTGGAAATTCATTGCACGTTTAACCACCGTCGAATAACCAGGTAAACTCATTAATTTATTATTGGGAGCTTTAAATTCACGATAAGGACGAGTTGGAAATGATGAATCTTGTAATATCCTCAATATTCTATCACATTCTTCATATGGAAGTAAACCGTTATTTCTTCTATTATTTTTACGTGGTTTATTATTTAGATTATTATTAGTTGAAAAATATGAATTTGTTACACTGTTATTATTATTATTATTAGAATGATTATTAATTTTCCTCTTTTTTGTATTTTCCAATACAGTTGCAAATATATCCGTTGAATTATTTGAATTATTTTTCCTTTTTGTTTTTTTATTATATTTTGTTGTTGTTGTTGTTGAAGTATCTTCTTCATCACTATCTTCATTACTTTCATCTTCTTCTTCTTCATCGTCATCATCATCATCATCATCATTCCGGTTTTTGTTCTTTTTCCTACTCTTACGTCTACTTTTATAACTATTATTATTGCTAGCAATATTATAATTATTTGTAACAGATATATTTTCACTAACATCATTTACATCTACATCAATTGTGTCAATATCAATTCCATCATCATCATCATCAATATCATTAGATATTTTATAATCATTATTATTACCTTCTTTGTTTGCTTTATAATTCTTATACAAAGTATCAATCTCTTTCAATTGAATCTGTGAATATTTAATCCATTTCTTTGATTCTTTATTATTTTGTTCTGTAGTGTAATACTTTATACAATTCTGAAATACTAATTGATAATCATTGACAAATTCTTCAATTGAATGATATTTATTAAATGTCAACTTAAACTATTTATAAATTTAATAAATAATATATATATACGATAATATCTTCAAAAAGTATTGGATTATGAACAATTGCCTTATAATTTGGCACTAATTCCAATATTGATTTATACATATAAGCAGATAACAATGAACTTTTATCAATTTTCTTACTATAGATCATTTCTACCCATTCAAAACATCTCCATTTCTCTTTAAATGATGTTATATTGTAATATAACTTAGTGTATAATTCTTCTTCAAATGATTGGAGGAATGTAATAGCTGTTCGCCTTAGCTTCGCTATTTCATTGGTATAAATTGTGTTGAAAAATAGACAGTTATATGTTATATAACTCATGTCTTCTATAAAATCTTGTAGTTTGGAGTATTGATTATTATATATTTTATACTATTCAAAAATATAAATAAAAATGAAAGAATGTGTATTTTTATACTTCAATAGATTTAATACACACCGGCTTTTTTATTCTTTCGTAATATATTGTATTAGAACGTGGAACAAATGTACTAAAGTTACGAGAATATGATTTTTGAGATGACAAGGAATTGATAATTCTAATGCAAGCTATCTTCTGATCATAAGATAGTGATGGCTTCTATTTATATATTATACATATGAATTACTATAAAATACAACTATATTTGAGTATATTGACTGTTCTTTTTGCTTTTCCAGACATATACGGTCGAATTTATCTAAACCTTTTAAAAAATATATTAATAATTGTTCATTGTGATTTGGAGAAGAATTTGAATAAGATTGAATTGCTGTGAGGAATATACGCCGTGTCTTCCTTATAAAATCATCTACATTGGGGAATAAGCAAGAGTCCAAAGTGCTTCCTAACCGGATCTACAGATAGACATACAATTAAATACTTGTATTTGTTTATAATCTAAAAGATGATATTTTGACCGACTAGAATCACTTTCTTCTTTTGCCGCCCTCCATTGAAAGAATGTGTCAAATTCTGGCGAGTTCCAATCAAATGCCATAAATATTTCACTTATAGCATTATAATTGCTCTCCTGCATGGCTAGAAAATCGACATAATTAAAATCAAGCCTCAAGCTGGTTTTAAATGATTTTTTTAAGACGATATTGAGATATTTATTCCCTCATTTTATATTATTGGTTCTTAAAACTACCATATCACCAAGTACACAAAATATTAAGGAATAAATAGAGAAAAATCTAAAAAATTTTACAAAAGACGACAATATAGTACATATAAACATGCTAAACAAAAGCAGCAATATCCAAAAACCAACATATATTTATCATATGTATGTTGTTGCTAAATAGATAACAATAATCAGTATATATACATCTATAGTAGCCAATAATTTGTCAGCTCTTTTTATATGTCCACTTATTGAATTTAAGCTATTATGATTTCTCTAATTTATATTACATTATACATATACTCTAATCATTTCGCTATCTTCTGTCATTACTTCTCCAATACTACTAAATTTTGATACTTGTTCTTTTATTATATCTCTTGTATTTTTTAATGCTTTGGTTATAAACTTGGCTGATTCTACATCAGATTTATCATTCTTTATTCTCTTCTTCAAACCAGGAGCTAAAATTTATTATTGATAAATAATACTATCAAGCAATATATTATGTTGGGCAGTATATGATTGTTTAAATCTCTCTTGAGCTTTAAGAATTGCTCTTCTTGAAGCAGCTCTTAAAGTTGACAATTCATCTTCATGAAATTTTAATTGTTCTAATTTTTGCATTCTTTCTGATTCATTTGTTATCTGGTTTGCTAACTACTTTTCAATATATGAAATATTTATGTATACTATAGTATTATCATCAATTCCTTCTTTCAGTTGTTTTTCTTTCGTTTTAATTTCAAATATCAATTCATCCAACTAAAGAATATATCTTCAAATTTGCATACTTCTTCTTTATCTTCTTCTACATCTCGCTTGAAATCAGTTTTAGTTAACTTATTGATTAAATCTTGATAATCATATTCATATTGAGTGAGAAAATCAGACATTTTCTAAAAAGAACTTCAAACTTAAAGCTTGTATTCTTTTTTTTCGGTTTTAGTTTTTGAGACATATAGACTACATGAAAGGTAGAGATCCATGTATATCTATATTGATTATTATTTTTTATTTAGATTACAAAGCTGATCCGAATAAGATGTATTAGTGTTACTCTATCTCAATAAATAGGAAAAGACCTAACGTGACAACACAATATCAAGATAAAAATGCTCCATTAGTTCCATCTCCCTTAAATCATTCATCCTTATTTACTCCTGTCTCATCAACTCATAAAGTATATTATCTCAATACTGATTTATTAGTCACCAAAATATTATACAACTCAATCAAGAAGTTCTAGATCACATAGTGCAGGACCAGTTAAATTGTATATATATTTTTTTTCAATTAATCACAATATTAATATTAATTTAGTAATGAACAAATTACAAAGAAACCTCGTTTCAAATCTGCAGATATGGTAAGTCGTGCTAGACCACCTACTAGACAACCAAACGCATTTCCACTGGGATTAGAGTCTCATCGACTGGAAAATGACAGATTAAGTCCAATAACTGAAAGTAATTCAACTTCGCCCATTAGACCACCCTCTAGACATCAATATGGAAGAAAAGATGATCATCACAAAAAATCTTCGTATAATCACTTCAATTTATTATGTTTGTAGATTTCCTTTAGAAGCTGATGAAGGATTACAGTCACTTCCACTCTCTAGTAATATACCAGTACAAATATATAGATCAACACTGTCAGATACAAAGAATGACATAGGAGGAGGAGTATAATAGAATATATAATATATAAACTAATAAATATATAGTCTCATTCACCATTTCAAAACAGAGAAAGTGGTACAGCACCGCTTAATTACAATTATGACATAATTGACAACATATATGAAAATGGCTTACCACCCACACAGCAAAGACCCAGAGGAATGTCTGTAGAAGATTGGAAACAACTCCGAGAAACAGATCGAGAATTAGCTGAATGGGAACAATCTTTACATAGTCGATTAACTACATCGAGTTTTAATGATAATAGAAATAGTCGTGCAATTACTCCATCATCGCAACAATCACAACAATGTAGTTCATTTACAAGGATAAAGAGTCCTTTGACAAATCATTCAACACATCATTCTAAAAAGACTAATGATTGTGTAGAAAGTGATTTCTCATCAAGTAGTGAAGATGAACTTGTAACTACTTTAGATCCAACGTTTCTGGGTTTATTTGCAAAGTAAATAATGTTTTTTTGTAAATTAAATTGATTTATATATATTTGATTCAATGCATTTATTTATTCAAATAAACAAATTAATAATTTATAAAATAATCGATATATATTATTATAGAAAAATATATGTAATAATGAATTCTATAACAAATTTGTATTTACATAATATAACCATCAACCACCACTTGATGTTTTCTTTTATATGATCTATAAACATAATACGATAAACCCACAATAAGTACAGCACCTAATAATCCACCAATTACACCACCAGCTATTGCACCACCATTTGAACTTTTCTTCTCATATCGTTGATGAACAAAATATACAACACCAAATCTATTTCCTTTTTCTAATTCCTCTTCGATTGTTATTCTATTACCATTTCTACTACATTGAACTGGTTCTTCTACATCCACTGTTAATGAATTCTTCTTCTTAAAACAACTATATTTCATATTTTTATCATTCGTTTTTAATGGAATTTGTAGTTTTGTTTTTATATTACATTGTAATGGTTTATCTGTGTCAAAATATATTTGATAAGAATATTCAACATAACTCTGTGGATTTTTAATAACAAATTCAGTTGGATATACAGATAGACTGATATTTATTAATTCATTACATTTTCTCATTGATTGTGAATCTTTTATATCTAAAACAATATTATCCATCGGTTGATTCAATTTGATTGTATTATTATTGAATATTGGTTCAAATGTAATTTTATCTGTATTATTTGAATAAATTGAGTGAATACCAGCTTCTAATAGCATTATTCCATTATCTAAATCGTTCAAATCAAATAAATCGAACAAAGATGACAATACAGTGTAATATGATTTGTAATTACTATCTTGTAATAATCTATTATTATTGTTATTAGTTCCTTCTACTGTTATTGTTGTTGTTGTTTTTACAATCGGTGTAGTAGTTGTTATTATTGTTGTATCATTATCATGACTTGTAATATTATCTAAAATTGCAGTAACTAATAATTCACCAATATCTTCTTTATTTTCAATATCCTTAGCAATTATTAAGGATGATTTTACTGTCACATCTATATACTGTTTATTACTCAATAACGTAGGTAAAATATTCACATTCTCTTCAGGTCTTGATCTCATGATAGTCGTGAATAAATCTTGAATAAATATATTCTCTTTTAATGCTATTGTTGATAAGATTTCATTTAAATATAAACTCTTTGGAGTATCATCAATCATTTCTCCTACTACAGTTCCATTATAAGATTGAATAATTAATACTTCTAAAAAGTAATCAGTTTTTATCCATTTCTCTTCTCCATGTTTATAACATATAAAATAAGTAGTTTGTTCTTGTAACCATTGAATTGTAAAGTGAATAAGTATATCATCAGGGAAAACAGTTAATTCAAATGGATAACCAGTATGTTCATTACAATCTTCAGTTTTTGAGAATAGAAATAAATCATTACTTTCTATACCTTTACCTCTTATTTGTAAGTGTTTCTGTGAACTGATTAAACCATATATTGGAGCTATTAAGTTGATATAAGGATCAGTTCTAAATGTCATTTTCAACTCGGAGATTTCTTTATTTAGTCCAATTCCATTTTCATCAATTTCATAACAATATATATCATACCAAGTGAAGTATATTAAATCATCAATCTTAAATGGAGTATAATTGTTCCTAATTATTTCTTTCTTATATTTTGTATTATTATTATATATATCTTCAACACTCGTTGGTGTAATATCTAAATAATGTATTAATGGTAAGCAATAAACAGTAGCATCTGAGGAGGAATATAGTAACAATTCAATTGAATCAAAACTAGTACTTTGTAATGTAACTGTTAATTCAGGATAAGGATTAGTAGTTCTAAAGTTCTGTTTATTGACATTCAAATCAGATTCATCTCCATTCTCAGTTTCAATTCCACAGTATAATGTATATTCCATTTCATTTAATAGGTTATTCACTGTAATTGAGACTGTTTTATTTATTTCTAATTCTTTCTTTGATTCGGATGATAGTAACTTCAAAGTAGTCCAACTTGGTTGAGAATCATATATAATACGACTTAAACAGTAAATATATCCTTTCAATTCACTCTCTATTTCAACATCTACAGAATTTGGAGAAGGTTTGACTGATGTTATTGTCATTGTTGGAATGATTAATGTTTTTGTTTTAAATGTCATATCTTTAATAGATGTTGATACAGATACTTCATTCATATTATAACCAGTACAATACACATTGTATTCTGTCTCAGATTTAAGGGATGGAATTGTAATCTGAGTAATTTCATTGGCTGTTGTAACTGATAAAGGATCACTCGTTGTAAACTTTTCATCAAATTCTATATTCGTCAATTGAGCTTTACACTTTATATAACCATCTTGACTTAATACAGCTGTAACTAATATACTTTGAGATAAAGGATTGACTTTTATATTAGTTAGTGTTGGTGCTGATGATGGTAATGTTGTAGTTGTAAAGTCTTTCTTTGATACTGCTGATTCTGTATTTACATTATCAACCATATGGCATTCTAATCTATAAGATGTAGAAGGTGTCAAGCCATATTCAAACTTTGTAAAATCAGATAACGAATGGATGGATGTATAATAATTTGTAGTAATTGCTTCATCATTACTATCATACACTTGACATTGATAAATACCATTCATTGAGGCTTTTAATGTATATTTTATTGAATTACTAAATGGAGTAACTGATACTATGGTTATTGATGGTTTTGATGCTGTTTTGATTGATAAATGTGTACTTTCTATAGTTTGTTTCATTTCCAAAGGTCTTTCACTGTATGAATAACCATTACAATATATATGATAATCAGTATTGGATTCTAAACTACTAATTGTATAGGAACTTTCAACATCTTTCAATAATATAAAATCTAAATTAACAAAATGTGAATCTGTTGGGACTTTATTCTCTTTTAAAGCAATACATTCTATTAAAGCATCTCTTGTTGATTTTATATTTAATATAACTGAAATAGATGTTGTTGAATTTTGTTTAATTGTGAATTCAGGTGATGAAGTGGTTGTATTTACTTGAAGTAATAATAATTGAGATGATAAACCTTCTTCGTTGATTATATTGTAATAAATATTGTAAGTTTCATTGTCTTTTAATTTATCAAATTCACCTTCATATATTTTCATCATTTCAGTTGTTTTGGTTGTCCTATTAATTGAATAGATTTCTTCTTCTATTTCTGTACTATTACTATCTTTGTTATAATATTGAATATAAGGTAATGATGCAGATTGAATGTTAATCACCATTATTCCCATTTGATCACTTACTATTTTATATTTTATCAAACTATCACTTACATCAGCTATTTGAATAGTAACCATTGGATAATCAGATGTTTTAATTGTCGTTAGTGTTGACTGAATGGGTAAACTGTAATTCTGATAATTGATTAAAAGACAATATAAATAATAATTCGTATTAGGCCATAAGTTATCAAAATTGAAATAATTTCCTTCATTTTGATTCACATTTTGTAATGATTTGAACATATCTCTTTTAGGAATATTCATACTATTTGATTCAATTATACAATCAATTATGTCAGTGTAATTCGTAATGACGTTAATATTAATCGTTGTTGTTGTTGTATTACTATCAACTGATATTATTTCTGGGTTATTTGATGGTGTATATATTTCCAAATAAGTATCTTCAATTACATTCATCATTTTATTACCATATATATCAGTTGCATAGAAATATAATAATCGATAAATATTAGGTTGAAAATGATTGTAATGATATAAATATGTCTTATTTGCTTCTTTCACTGTCAGTATCAAGTTTGGATTGCTGAGAAAATCATCTTCTGTTGGAATTATGTGAATATTATTATCAGTTGTTGTTGTTGTTGTTGTTGTTTCTTCATTCAATATTGTCTCATTATACACTATAATATATATTAATCCAGGATAAGTCAATTTAAATCCAATAATAATATCATTCGTCTTACTTTCTAAGATTGAATAAGTTAAATTTGGATTATTCATTGTATTGATTGATATGTATGAACTAATCATTGTTGAATAGGATATTTCTTGCATTATTGTATTCCAACCACCACAATAGATATAATACTGTGTCTTTGGCTTTAATCCAGTGATTGTATAATTAATTTTTGAATTGGAATAGACAAATATTGTATCTTCAGCTGTTGATGATGTGATTTGAGTCGGTACTTCGGTTTTCAAACAAGCTACACATGAAATATAACCATCTACATTGGCTCTTAATGATAATGTCATATGGGAGGACTCTGTATCTTCCACTGTAATATTCGATAAGATTAATCGACTGGATGAATATAAGGTTTGAGCTCTTAAATATTGCACTGCTTCTGTCTGAATTAATGGTTTGATTCTTCCATATAAATAAGTACAATAAATATCATAGATTGTATTTGGTTTCAGTGATTCTATTGGTATATTAGCTGTATATAATAGAGTATCATCGTCTGTTATATTTGTATCTAAAATATAAACTATTTTATTATTATCATTATCATAATTGATTATATAATCATTTGTCATTGTTTCACTATATTCTCTTATATATTGTTGTTGTTGTTGTTGTTGTATTGATGAAGAGGATGATTCAAAATATAAACACTGTACTTCACCATATCCATTATATAACATATTCAGTATTAATGAATTATATCCGTTACTCAATAAATCTATATCAAAATACACTGTACTATTTGTCTCAACTGTATTTTCATAAGTTACAACACCTGAACTAAATGTATTATTTCCTATCATAATTGTGAATAAGCAATGAATATAATAAGTTTCATCACTTGCTAATCCTCGAATTGGATAAATACCATCACTTACTGTATTATTTATGTAATTGATATTCTCAAATACACTCAAAGAAGCAGTTGGTGAAACAATGGCAGTACAAGTGAAATTATAATCTCTAAATAATTGTGTATTTGTATAAACATCCATTCCTGTGTTATATACATTCACTTTATCTATTGAAAATTGTATAGATGGTCTTTCATTCTCAAATATATAATTATTTTGTTCTTCAGTTGTTATAAAATCTAATGTCTCAACCTCACTTTGAGTATTATAATCATCTACTCCATAACAATATAATGTATATTTTGTATTTGGTTCTAAACCACTGGTATATTGATGTAATGGTATATTCTCCGTTATTGTTACTGGTATTGTCGTTCTGATAGTTGGTTTATCTAACTCAGGAATATTTCGATAGGTATGATAACACCAGAATTTACCATTCATATTCATCTTCACTTTGTAATGGAATTGTTGAGCATAAGTCACATTTACAGCTTCCAACTCAATTATAGGTGGTGATGATAATTTCGCAGTTAAAAGTGAAGAAGTATCACTTATTAATCCATAATTATTAATACCAATACAATATATATCTTTTTCATTATAATCAAATATATAAATATCAATATTGACTGATTTTGTTGTGTCATTTATAAATTCTGTGAATTTCCAATTGTTTGATATTAATACATCACCTGAATCAACATAATTACATCGAATAATACCTAACTGATTCATTGAAACAGATATTTGAATATATGAAGTTGTTACTGAATATACTTCACTTATTGAAACTACAGGTTTGGATATATAAGTAGTATAATATTTCATATTATTTATTATATCCTTTTCACTTATATAAATATGATTTCCTGATTGTATAAGACAATATATATAATATCTTGTATCAGATTCTAAGTTATTTATTACTATTGAATTACTAACACCTACTTCCACAAATGGTGCTGTAGCTTGTTTATTATGATTTTTTATTGAATTATAAACATTACCATTATTTTCATTATTATAATTCATTACACTTTCAAAGGCAGAACATGTTAATGATAATGTCGGAGTTCCTCTTTCAGTTATTAGTGTATAGGATATAGTCAAAGAATCCATTGTACTTTCATCTTTAGATGATAAATATAATGATGGATTAATCAATGTTTCAAATGGAAATACTTTCGTTCTTAACAAATTATTATATAATAAACAATAAGCATGATATTTAGTGTTTGGCTTGAGATTATTAATTGTTATTTGAGAGATGGTTGAACCTGTAATAATTGTCTGATAAATACCATCATTTCCATCTTCAAACTCTTCTATACCAGGAATAACGGATGGATCAAATGCTTTACACTTTAAAGTATCAGTTTGGAAGTAATTACTTGATAAATATACAGATATTGTTATTATTGCTTCATATTGTGATGATTCTACTGTTATTACATCAATATGACTATTTAATGGAATACTATCAGTTGTAAATGAATAATATGTTTGTTGAATTGTAGTTTGAGTTGGTAGAATAGCATACTGTGAAATACCATGACTTTTACAATAGATATAATAATGAGTAGATGGTGATAAGTTAGTGAAGATATATAATGATGGTTTATCTTGATATAATATCTTATCGTTTGGTTTTATTGTTATATCATTTGGTATATCAGATACTGTATCAATTACACATTTTACTTGACCATTTAATGACAAAGTAGTGAAGAATGAAATAGCTGTAGACATAGGATTATAGAGTGATAATGTTAATATTGGTAGTGACAGTGTAGATACTATTTCATTATAGATAATACTCGTCAAATTGTCTTCATTGTAAGATACACAATATATTGATACTATTGATTCTGGATTTAAGCCATGAATAATAAAAGAACCATTTAATGATGAACTATCTATATAATTCTTACTTGATGATATTTCAGACGTTTGACAGTATAAATATTTACCACATTTTGTTGATTTAAACACTGCATAAGTTGATGATATTTCACTCATTGATCCTTCTAAAGGTGGTGGTTCTAACAGTGTTCTATCAATTACAAACAACTGCTTATTTGGATCTAATATTGAATATCCATCAATACTAAGAATACAATATATTGAATAACTTGTGTTTGATGTTAAATGGGGAAATAATACTGAATAAGCCTCATTTTCTGTTATATTAAATGGTCCTTTAGAATAAGGTGATTTATAAATATCACTAAATTCTGGAATATTCTCATTTTTACCAGTATATAATCTACAATATAATTCACAACTACCTTCAGATGTTACTTTTAAATCAATTTCATTATAATTGAATTTACTTTCTATTTCTGCATTTACATAACTCAATATTGTTATTACTTTAATATTACTCATATAATAATTTACTGTATTATACACGAAACAACCAACATTATACCTTACATTAGCTGTTAAAGACTTAAATAATATTTCATAATTAACATCATTATCATTTATTGCTTTCTCTACTGATGGATAATTACCATTTAATTTTTCTAAGTAATAGTTTGGATTTTCAATATTGATAGGTATTGCTACACAATATAGATAATTATTCGTTAAAGATGTAATTTCTTCTTCTTTTTTGGTTATTTTTACTATGACTTTTGCTTCACTACTTGAATGGCTCTCTAATATAATACTATCTACATTTGCTACATTATTCTTATCAACTAATGTTTTAAGCATTTCATTAATTTCGTAGAAATATTTATCCATTAATATTACACATTGGAAATATTGAACTGCTTCAATATCTAATAGTTTATATTTCAATTCATTATTCTTATTGATTTCTTTTATATTAAATTCTTCTCCTTCTTTTAATACTTTATCAATAGAATAATCCTCATTTTCATTCACTATACAATATACTTTTATCTCTTCCAATGGCTTTATTATTAATGATATATCTTTACTTACATCATTCACTGTTATCTTATACTCAGGTGGAGAAGGTTGAGTTGATGTTAATATTGGAATTTTTATTGATACTTGTAGACTGGCATAATAAATATCATCTTTATAATAATATGGCCAACAATATAACTCGTTATTAACTACATAACTTGCTACAGTGTGTTTATCATGATATATTTTATTCATTTCATAATCAGCTCCTCCATGTGCATCTGGTAATGTATTAATTAAACTATTCTTATATTCACAATATATATTATAATCGTAATTAGTCCCATAGAATTCAAACACTATTGTCTTATCATTATAATATAAGAAATTATCAGATATTTTAACTATTGGGTATTTAGCTGTATTTGGAATAATTTTATATATTGTTATATCAGCTGCATTCAAATAGTAACACATCAAATATTGATGTAATGTTGAACCATAAAATCCAATAACCAAAGTCTTACTATCTTTCTTTGTAGCTTGATCAATTGTATATTTTTCAGTTTTTGAATCGAATAGTTTATTGTCATATGTCAATATTGATGAAGTTATACATTTATATTCATCTGTAGCTGGCATTGTAGTTCTATTATCATTAATTGAATATGTTAAATTATAAGTTTTACTTCCATCATAATACGTTGATACAATATCCAATGGAGTATAGAAGAATGTTCTATCAACTATTTCACTCTTTATATTTTCTTCATCTTTTCCTACACAACATAATCTATTATTCTCATTTTGATTAGTGTATTTCAAATTCACATGTTTTTGTGTATCTTTCACTGTTATTTCGACATTTGCATCTCTATCTATATTTACTGTATCACAATCACTTCTTATATCACAATATACACTACCTTTTCTATTCATTGTTACTTGAACGGACAATTCATCATTACTAATTGATATACTACTTTGAACAGTTAATGATGGTTTTACTGGACTTAATATTTCTATATTCTTTTTTAATGTTGATATTGGTTCATACTCTACATTATTTGGATCAGTAATTGCATCATAACTAAAACAATATAAAGTATAGTATCCTTTCACTAAATTATCAAATTGATATACAATTGGAAGTGATGCTGTAGTAAAATCTACTGAATGATCATGTGATGCAATTAATTCATTCACAGAGGGAGTTAAATAGAAAGCATCTTTTAATTTACAATATAATGTACCTTGAGTTACTGTTGTTGATGTTACTTCCATTTTTATATTTACCTTATCAACTACTTCTACATTAGATGTTATATAACTATTTTGTTTCTGTTTAACAGTTAATTCAATTGCAGCTGGATTTAATAAATAATTCTTTTCGTTTGAATATAAACACTTCACTTTATAATTACCATGATCATTTCCAGCATCTAATGCTATTGAATATGCATTATCTTTATAAGGAACATCTATTTTAGTACCAGATGAATAAATATCATTGGTGGTAGGATCTGGATCTGCTGATCCATATGTTTTACAATGTAATAATCCTATCCAAGGAGCATTAACAGAGAATGTATATAATCCATACGATATCATTGGAGTTAAGGTTAAACTATTACCATTATAATTAGGAATTGTGATTATCATTGGTTTATTAATTAAATATATCATATCACCTCCACTTCCAGCTATAGTAGTAAATACTGAACAATAAAAGAATTCTTCACCATAAGGTGTAGATTTTTCATATGAAACTTCATTACTTTCTTTTAAACTAATTGTATCACCAAATGATAATGATTTAATACTAAATGAATTAGAATCAGTACTACTCACACAGACTCCTTCTATATCACTTTTAACTTTATCAAATATAATAAATACACCATCATTCATTCGATACTTCATTGATATATTCATTTCTTTTTCTACATTCGGATTGGCAGGAATATTATTAATTATATGAATGAAATCATCATTTGTACAGATTATTAAACTATCACTATCACTCTTATATGAAACAATTTCTTCTATTGAAGTAGTAATATCATATTCTGTATAATCACTATCAAAAGTAATCTTTTTAATTTCCTTATCCAACATACACTTAGTTTTACCATTAGAAGCTGGAGTTAATGAAAAATGAATTTCATCTGGAGAAATAGTAATAAACTTAAATGCAATTGTGGTTGTAAATGATTTTGGCTCAATTTTTATCTCTTCATTCACTTCATTCTTAGCTTTACAGCAGATTGTTCCACTTGCAAAATAACTCAATTCAAATCGATTGATTCCAATAGTCATATCTATTAAATCACTATCAGCTATTGTAATAGTAGTACAATCTGTAGCACCAGTTGATTGACATTTTATTGTTCCATTTATATTCGATTCTACTTCATACATTAACTTATCACCTAATATAAATAAACTATAACTATCTACACTACCTTCATCTGTAGACTTTATTATTGGGCCAACCAATTTACTAGTTCCAATTTCATTCCAAACCATACACCAAATACTATATTCAGTAGAAGGTTTTAAGTTATTTTTTTTATTTTCAACATCATTCTCATCATAATTTGATGTTAATGTTAAAGTATTAGGAGATGTAGATATTGCACTTTTTCTATTAAATATAGTCACATCAGGTGTTTTATTTTCTTTATTTAATAATAAACATGTATAAGGAGAATCATCTATATTTGTATCAACTTTAATGACTATTCCATATGGTAATTGTTTAGTTTCAGGTTCTATCTTAATTGTTCGACTAAAGTACATTAATTTTGACATTACATCTGATAATCCATCATGTTTATCTTTAGCTACACAATACATAAAATAATCTTTATCTTTTTCAATTGTTAAAGTCACCATCACAGACACATCTTTACGACAATCATATGCATTATTTACACTGATTATATCATTCGCAGATGGTGTTAATTCTATACTATTATCGATTATATCTTTAGATTTGGAATCACAAAATAATTTTCCATCTATATCTACAGCTACTTGACATTTTCCAGTATTTTCACCATCATCAGTACAGTAATCGATTAATAGATTAATTGGAATAGTATTTAAGATATTTACATATGAATATATATTACTATCAGTATTAGTAGCTTCTAAAAGACATGATAATTTATAACTATTACCACTGGTGAGAGGATTTAATTGAAAATCTTTATCTATCACCATTCTTAGACCATCTACATCATTAAACGGAGTACGAGGTGGAAAATCTGCAGAAATGAACTCATGGTCAGATAAACCAATTACACAGGCTGCTTTACAACCATCACAACCAGTTGCAGGATCGCAAGTACAAGCTTCAATTTTGATTTCGAATGCGGAAGAAAAGGCTTTCACTGTTACCATATTGTCAAGAATTGTTGGAGGTTTACCTCCTGTTTTTATGGTTACCTTTTCATGTTGAAGATCATTGTGTGAAATGCTAGAAGTGCTACAAACCACATTATAATTGGTATTGTATTTTAGAGATTTAAATTCAAAATCTTTAGAACTTGTAACTAACTCTGATGGGGAACAACTTTCAGATTCGATTGTACAACACACAAATCTGGTTTCTACAGACACAGTTACTTTTATTGATGTTGATGTACTGATCTTGTTTGTTATTTTGCCACTTACCAAAGTACACCATACAAACAATAATAAAATTGATTTTACCTATTTATATATACATCACTCTAAAATATACATATTTAATATTCATTTCTATAATTATTAAATTCTTAACAGAGAGAATTAACGAAAAAACAAAACAAAAAAAACTCAATTCAAACTTAGTTTGGATTTAATTCGTTATTTTTTTGATGTTTTTTGAATTTATAAGATAAATATAATTGCAATTATCGTATGTGAAATGTATATTCACACAATTAAACATTTTGTTGAGTATATTACATGTTTTTGAAGTAATTATACATTTTCATCCCTTTTGAGAGACTTAAAGAATAATTGGATATTTATGTGTATATGTTATAGAAAGGGGAAATAAACGGAAAAAATAAAGAGTAGTTAAATGTTTTATAACTAAAACGTATATTATGAATGATATATGGTTATTTGAGAATTAAAATTTATCTGATTATGAATGTCATTTTAAGTAAGAAATATAATTTGAGTATTATATTTTATAGCAAAAAGAATACAAATTATACATTTTGATCATTGTTTTGTTGATTTATTATTGTAGTGTCAGTAATTGATTGTTCTAATAACTGTTAATCATATCAACTTGTTTAATCGATCAACAAAATGAGTTTCAATTCTTACTTTTGATTTTTTTTTCGTTATTTATAGATATTTAAGAAAATAATTTGTTGTATATTAGAAATATAAGAAATAAACAGTTCGTATTTTTAGTATTGGGTTTATGAAAACAAATTTTAAAACACCATAAATTCAATTTTATAAAAAAGAAAGGAAATTATACTGTAATTAATAGAATAGGTATTTCAGTAGTATATCTGTAAATAATACATACAGAATCACTTAGTATTTGTGTCTTTAAAAACACTCTCGAAATTAATTTTGTAGATAGATATTGATAAGAATAATGATATCGATGTAAATATCAAAAGCTCGTTATTCTTTGAAAAATATCTCAAAATCTAGTAATGTCGTTTCATGTATGAAAAAAAAAGTGGGTAATGAAAATATTTTGGAATCCCTATTCATTTTTATTTATCGTAAATGATAACAGCTTTAAATAGTTGTAACTGTCGTGATATCAATTTATCAGAATGGACATATTGGAACATTCATATCACTACTGATAAACAATTTTATAAACCAAAAGAAACTGTTTATATAATGGGTTATGTAACAGATCATGCTACTCATACTGTAACTACGTTACCTGAAAATAATAAAATTATAAAACGAAGAAGTGAGATAGTTAAAAGAATTACCTTTAGTTGATGATTGTACAACTGAGACAGTGATAATATCATCAGAAAGTGGATTTGAATTGAAGAGTGAAGTATCATTGAAAGAAGGTAGTTTCATGTATAAATGGGATATTCCAGAAAATCAAAGTGGAGGTGAATATACAATAAAATGTGAAAAATATCCATGTAAAAGTCGAAAAATCAACATTCAAAACTATATTCAACCTCAATTTACACTTGATATAAAATTTGATAAAGAAGGTTATAATGAGAATGATTTAGTGAGTGGAATTATTTCAACTGTAGAAAGAGGAAGTGGAGAAATACTGGTTGAAAGTTGTAAAATATACAGTCGAATTGATGATGTAATAATAAGTGGAAAAAGTAAAATATTGGAAGGTAAAATACTCTTCGAATTACAATTACCTGAGAAGATAAAAGAAGAGAAAAACATTTCATTAACAGTGAAGATCTGGTATAATGGTATGATAGGAAGTTCATCTAAAACAATTCCAATTGTGAATGATGAAAATGAATTAGATATAAAAGTATATGTAGAAAGTAGTTTCTATTTAATCAGTAATGTTCATAATGTGATATATTATGAATGTTTATTAAAGAATGGAAATCCAGGTGATTTTGAAGGTGAAATAATAGATAAGACGAATAACAAACGAATAATGCCAATCAAAACATTTCATGAAGGTCGAGGTAAATCAATTCCATTTATTCCTCAAAGTGGTATAGAATATGCTTTACATGTAATTCATCCAAAATGTAAAAATAACATGATAGATTTGCCAGAGTATAAATATATTATATTATGATATATAGAGTAACAGAAGGAGCAATAATTCATTCAAATCATAATAGTTATAACATTAATTCAATCGAAATAGAAGTAGAAAGAAGTAAAATAAAGGAATAAATACTTCATTGGATTATATTTAAAAGAGATTGAGATGGATTATCGAAAAGTAATATTCGATAAACGAATAGGAAAGATAAGATTCTGTCTGAATGAAAATGAAGTAAATTTGGGAGGAGTATTTCGAGTGACATTATATACTGAAGATGAAATCCCAATAGCTGAAAGATTGATATATGTAAATCCAAGTCATTCGATAAATATTGATATAAAAGAAGATAAAAACAATTACAAACCTGGAGAAACAGTAGAATTAACAATTAATACATATAATGAGAATAGTTTACCAATTGATTGCAGTATATAATATATATTATTTATAATATAATATTGATATTATTTATAGATGTAAGTGTATTAGTAGTTGATGAAGGAATATTGAATTTAGAAGAAAAGAGATTACAAAATCCATCTCTCCCATTAATGATTTATGTGGAAAATGAAGTAGATCATATAGAAGACTGTGATAGTTATTTGAGTAAAGAATTGGAAGGCAATGAAGAAATAGATTTATTGTTAGGAACTCAAGGTTGGCGAAGATTTATCTATAAGAATGTATTTGGAATCTATGATAATGAGAATGAAAGTATATATTTAATAATCAATATTAATGTTTAATAGAAGAAATTGAAAAATATAAAAGAATAATTGGAAGATTTCGAATAAAAATGTGTAAGAAAAAGGGTTGCAAAAGGGTTGTAAAGCCAAGATTTTTAGAGTAAAACCTCCTGATGTTTATAATTTTTCCAAACCAAATGTAGATCAAAATTTACAATCAAAGAATATCATAGTAGAAAGAGAATATGCTTATGATAAAAAAGAAATAAAAATAAGAAATGATTTTAGAAGTACTTTATTTTGTGAGAATAGTATAAAATGTAATAAAGTCATAAGAATAAAATTCCAATTAAGTGATTCAATTAGTAGTTATCGAGTTAGAGTAGAAGGATTTAAATTAAATGATTCAATATATGGAAGTAAAGATATAATAATTTATACTAATTTACCTTTTTATTTAAATTGTATTCCTCCTGTTTATGTTTGTGATAAAGATGAAATTCATTTACCAGTAGTTGTAAATTTAAATCCTGATTTATGTAAATCTAAAATAATAAGATTAGTATTAGAAAGTGATGATGGTTTAAAATGTGAAAATTATGAATATGAATGGTATGAAAAGAAAACAAGTCATAAAGAAGTATTTAGAATAAAAGCTGAATATTTGAAAGGAAAGAAATCTGTAAATAATGATGAAATGAAATTAGAGAATGAAAATGATGATATTTGTGAATCAAGAATAAAGATATTAGCTTATAATGATGACTACTATGATTATATAGAATATCCAATCAAAGTCTATCCTCGAGGTTATTATTATAATATATCCAAAAATATAATAATAAAAGATACTACAAATGAGATTAAAATGAACTTACCTGGATATATTAATGAAAATACTATCAATTTTAATTTGAAAATCGAAGAAAAACTGGTGGAAAAAATATTAAACTCAGTTCATTCCTTAATTAGAAAACCATATGGATGTTTTGAACAAACGTCAAGTGTAACATATCCAATGATTTTGGGTATAAAATATATGAAAAGCAAAAGTGGATATAAGAATAAAATGAAAGAAAATGGTGATAAATTTATAGAAGAAGGATATAAAAGATTGATAAGTTATCAAACAGAAGAAGGTGGATTTGAATGGTTTGGTAGATAGTCCAGCTTGTGAAACATTAACAGCTTATGGTTTAATGGAACTTGAAGAAATGAAAGATATATATGATGGTGTAAATGAAGAAATGGAGAATAAAGCAATGGAATGGTTAATGAGTCGATTAGATGAATCAAGTGGTTATTTCAATTTAGATTCTAAACAATTAGATAATTTTGGTCGAGCAGGAAAAGAATGTTCAAGTGCTTATATCTATTGGTGTTTAACCTCTTTTACTGTAGATGAGAAAATCAAAACTTCATTTGATATTTTCTATGAGAGAGTAAAAGATAGTGATGATCCTTATATTCTTAGTTTATTAGGTTTGAGTTGTTTAAATTTGAAAGAAAATATGAAAGCAAATGAAATAATTAAGAAATTACTTTTAATGCAAAAAGAAGATGGATTTATATACTATCCAAAAGACTCAATAACTCATTCGAGAGAAAAAGCTTTAAAAATTGAAACAACTTCATTATGCTTATTGTTGTGGATAAAAGCGAAAAGAAACACATGTGAAATCAATAATGCTATAAATAAGAGTTTATATTCAATTCAAGAGTGTTGTTGTGATGGATATTATGGTTCAACTCAAGGAACAATATTGAGTTTGAAAGTGTTATTAGAATATGATAATATGATTAAAGAAAGTGGGAAATTTATTTGTAATAATGAGATGAAAATTGAATTGAATGATAAAAATATAATGAATATTGATTTGAAAGAAGTGAAAAACAATTCCAAAATAGAAATAGAAAAAGAATGTTTAAAATCGTTATTAATGGGAGATGAAAATATACTAAATGTGAAATTAAAAGATGAATTAGAAAATCCAATGAAATTATCATATACTCTAAATTTCTACTCAAAAGAAAAACCATTGATAAATGATAGTTGTAATTTAAAAATGAAATTAAAAATGAATGAAACAAAGTTGAAAGAAGGTGATTTATTAGATGTTGATATAAAAGTAAGAAATATAAGTGATAAATGTTTAGGAATGGTATTATGTAAGATAGGAATAGCTGGTGGATGTGAAGTAAGATATCATAAATTGAGAGAATTACGAAAAGAAGAAAAGATTAGTTTCTTTGAATTAATTGATAATTATTTAGTATTATATTGGAAATGCTTTGAAGAAAATGAAGAGAAGAATGTGCGAATCGAATGTGGATGTAAAATTAGTGGTAATTATGAGATGGAACACAGTGAAGTGTATGAATACTATAATGATAGTTCAAAATACTATGTTGATAATTGTTATATAAAAATCGAGTAAATAGAGATGATGATGAATATTTGAATGAAAATATTATTATTATTATGAATTATAGTTGATATTTTAATGTTTTTCAAATTTGGGTTTATGAAAAATAATTTGAAAAACCGAGATGATTTGATTGGCTAAAATATTGGCTTGATTGATACAAATATTGAGCTTGTTCTTCTGCTTGAATGTCTAGTCAAATAAATGTATTCTAGCAGTGAAGACGAGTATATTGTTATGTAATATTACACTAGAAATGAAAATGATGTAAATTCAAATAGAGACATATGTTTTGTATAACCAAAAGAGTATATTTCTAATCTAGATATGTAATACCAATGACACAAATATATCATGTGAAATATGTGGAAGAAAATATCATAGAAAATGTGTAAATTTTGATAGTATATATATATATTTTCACTCTTTTCATAGGTAATAAGGTTTTCTACTGTTGTATGTGTTCATATGATTCATGCTTCAAATGTAAAAAAGGTGGAGGTGAATTATTTTGTGAAAAATGTCATCGTTATTATCATGTCGAGTGTGTTGAAATAGTCCCCTCAATATTTGAAAGTGAGTGGTGTCCTGAATGTAATAATGGAAATATATTCGAAAGTATTATTAGTTGGAGACCTTATGACTGTAAATACAAAAATTACACTCATTTCCACAAACTAAAAAAGCAATTAATAAATGTATATAATAATATATAATAATAATAATAAATAAATAGAAATCAATATTAAAATCCAATATTTGTTATAAATGTTCACTTAATCTTCCCGAAATGCCAATAATAGTATGTAAAGGATGTAATAAGCGTGTTCATGAAAGTTGTGAAAGTATAAATGATACAGAAAACTGGTATTGTGATGAATGTAATGCCAATAATAGCTTAATTGAGTTAATTAATTGGAAAGTAGGTAGAATATGTCACTATTGTCGAAGAATGGATATAAATAGTTTAAAATGTAGTAATAAAGATTGCGGATTATATTATTGTGAAAAATGTTTGAAAAATGTATTTCCATTAACAAATGATTATAAAAGTGATATAATCAATAATTGGAAATGTTTGAAGTGTCGAGATTTATGTTATTGTCATTTCTGTTTAAAAGATAGAATAAATAATTGTATATTATTATATATTTTTATATAACAAATAGTGTATGAAGATGAAATACCAAATGTAAAAAGTGAAAAATATAATGAAAAAGAATACTTAGTTGAAATGGAAGAATAAATCATATATAAAACTAAGTTGGTTAAAAGAATCTTATTTCAAGCAAAGCAAACAGCTGTTCGAAAGTTTAAAAGGTGTTTAAATTAAAATATGTAAAGAATAATTTAATTCCAAGTGATGAATTGTATAATAATTATAAAGAAATTGAAAAAATAATTATCAATAATAAGGAAGATAATGAAGATAATCCGTTAAATAAAGAATATATAATAAAGTGGAAAGAATTAAACTATAATGAAATCAGTAGTGGAATATTTTAATGACATAATTGAATCAATTCCTGAGATAAATGAATATAATAATCGTGAAATAAATAGTTATAAAAATAATTATCGAATAATCAATAAACCAGTGGAAATATGTAGTGAATTGACAGAATATGAAAAGATTGATGTATTTAAACTAATAAATATGTTTGAAGAAAATCGAAATATATCATTTTTTCTTTTTTTAAATAATAATTGTATATTATTTTCTTTAATATTAATTTTTTTACAGTGTAATTTGTTATGAACATGGATTAGGAATTAGAATACTATTAATATCATATATTCATATATTAATTAATAATAACCACTATCCAATACTAATTATAACCCATAAAGAATCATTTTATAAATGGTTTGATGAGATGAAATATTGGTTAAATAGTAATAGTAATATAATAATATTAAATGATGATAACATCCAAAACTATCATAAATATGAACAAAATACTGATAATCAAAACTCAATAGTAATTATTCCACCGCAATTGTTAAAATATAATTTACAAATCACTCCCAAATCTGTAATAATTGACATTAGTAGTTTAATGATGTTGAATAAAAATGATATGTTGTTATATAATGTTATTAGAAATGAAATTAGTGATTATATAAAAAAGAAATGTCATTTGATTGTGTTTGATCAAATTTTTCCATTAGATAGTAATAATACTGTCAGTAGAGTATATATATATATATATATATATATATATTCATTTATTCATTGTTTTTAATAGTTTCTTCAATCAATTTGTTTCTGTGACAGAAATCTAAGTGTAGAAGAATATAATAATGGAATATTGAATAATCCAAGTTATTGTATACAACGTAAATATGAGGATTTATATACTAATACTTATGAAACAAAGACATTATTTATAGAACCAACAGATTATCAACAGAATGTGATTAAATATTATTTAGAGAATAATTATGAAGTATTAGTAAGAAATAATGAAGTATAAATAAATATATATAATTTATTTATTGTATAAAATAGACAGAGTTGTTCAATTTCTTTAAGATTTATTTAAATATCTGTTTTCATCCTTTTAATGTTTATGTTTCACCATTATTTGATTCTGATTTGACTTATTATTCAAACAAATTCGATTTTATTATTCAACTATTAAGTCAAAATCAAATGAATGGTAAGAAAAAGAAAAGAATAGCAATTCTAACACGAAATGATTTAATATTGAAAATATTAACAGAAATTTCCAGTCATTTTCAACCAGTAGTTGTAATAAACCATTTAATAAATGGATATGATCGATATAAACTACTGCAAAAGAGTCAAAAAGATGATAATATTATATTAATAGTGGATAGTAGAATGAATATTATAGATTTAGGTTTATATTATTATGATTATGTGGTTGTGTTTGATAATGGCTTGTCATTAAACAAACATTTCATTTACAAACCAAAAGATTTGATTGGTGAAGTTGGTTATAAAACGGTATAATTTTTTTTATTTTTATGTATATATGTTAGACTGAGATAATAATGTTAATTACTAATCATACAATTGAAGAGAAATATTATAAATTAATAGATCCTTTATTATTGGGTAATAACATAAGAAGATTTCCATTTTCAGTTGTAAATTTAAACTCTATATCATTTTTTATACAGTTTTTTATCAATTATGTAATTTTTCTTTAATTTTTATTTACTTGATATTTAATTCATTACCAAAGAATTTCTTTGATATGAATAAAGAGACTATCACTGATAAAACAGTATATGGTGCATTTTGGAGTAATATATTTCATGAAGTTCATATAACATGTATATTATTATAATCTTGATTATACAATAGTTAAACGGAAATTTAATGAAATAAAAGCCTCAGTTGATGATTATGAGAAAAAAAGAATGATGAAAAAAACTAAAAAGATATATAATGAAGAATCATCAATAGATTCAAATGAATCAACTCAATCATCCTCATCATCCATAAGATATAGATTTAGGAGAAGATATAAAAGAAAGAAAGAAGTTATTGAAGAAGAAGAAGAAGAAGAATACAGTAAAGAAGATGCAATAGCAGAAGATGAAGAAAAAGAAGAGGAATATGATTTTGGAAGAAAAGAATTGGGAAGTATTCAACGTTATTTATTGTGTTACGGTTTTCCGATAGGACCAATGGAGAATTGGCATATTGCAGAAAAAGTGTATGGGAAAAAAGTATTTGGTACTTCATTCACGCCTAATCAAATCAATAAAATAATAAAAAGAGTAATTGATTATGTAATTAATAATACAACTGAGCCAACTTTTGTGACTGTATTTCAACCTAAAAATATATGTAGATTAAAGAATTTATATTATGTATATATCCAATTGTATTTATGTATTTATTTGAATAGTTTGGTTTATATTATGATAAATATGATTATTTAGATGAATTAAAACAGTACGACTATTGGAATAAATTGATGGATATAAAGTTGATAAGTATAATGATGAATGAAAGTTTTGAAATAAATGAAGTGCTGATGTTTAAAAAACATAAAGAAATTTTAATTCCATTTATACAAAATTTATACAATGAGTTATTAAAATGTGAATACAAAAGTAATTCCAATAATAATATCATAAATCAAATTGATAAAATATATGAATGTGAATCAAGAACATCCTTTACATCAATAAGTGCAAATGAAAATAAGTTAAAACAATATAATAGTCAGTTAAAACATACAATAATACATTATATAAAATTGAGAGAAGAAGATATAATCAGATGTTGTTTGTATAAGAATAATATAAAATATGAATCAAAAGGAAGATTTGTGAAATGTGCAAATAACATAAATACAACCACTCAGAATATTAATTCATTATTGAATAAGTTGAATAAGTATAATAAGTTTGAGACTAAAAATAGTAATTATAAAAGCATATATAATGGTATATTATGAATTATTATTATTATTATGAATTATAGATGTGATTCTTTGTAATGATTATATCAATCAGATAGAAAAAGAATTCTTTGAATTGATTAAAAGTAAAAAAGAAAATGATAAACAATCATTTGGCATTCTTCCTTTTGATATAGATATATTTAAATGATTTTTTTTTTATTTTGTTTTTTCTGTTATGTTTGTTTTTTATGTATTTTGGTTAAATAATAAAACAATTAATATAAATTTTATGCTATGAATTTATCTAATCTTGATGATAAACTGATAATAATTCTAGCTGAAGTGTTTTGAGAATGTAATACAGCATAAGGATATAATGGAGAAGGTAAATCTTTAACAAGTAAAACAGGAGATGAATCATTATGACTTATCCAAAATTCTCTTTTATTCATATCAACAATCACTTCATAAATTGAACCATCTCCATGATTTTTGAATCTTGGATTTGAATTAACAACTCTTCCAATATGACAGTATGAAGTAATATCTCTACTTTTACCAAAACATGCTTCATAATTACATGTTGTTAATTGCTTACAAATACCATAACCAGAATATGTATTATTTGTTGATAATCCTAACATGATATAGTTAAAACTACTTCCATTTTGATTATGAAATTTATATTTGATATGATAAATTCCATTTACCATTTTACAATTTAAATAACAATGATGATAACCACAACATGTATTTGTTATTATTTTATCATTATTTGATATATATATTTCATCACTTTTGTTTAATTCTGTAAATATTCCTTCTTCAAATTCTAACAATAAATGTAATAATGTCAGATTTCAAATTCTATCTCTTTCTCTTCTTCATTCATTTCTTGATTTTATTTCCGTAATTTATCTAATATATTCATCCCACCGATTCTTTTCGTTAAAGAATAATCCTCATCATTATCTAAAAGTAAATATAATGATTTTATTGTTCTTACACGGTGGTTATCACTATATTCGCTACAAAGTTTTGGTATGAGAATGGATTTTTTTTCTAAAATAATAATATTGGTTTTATGTTTTCCTTTATCTAACAGCATTATTATTCCAATTTCATTTACTTTTACTTCTTTAAAACTGATTAGCAAATATACATTCTTATATAATTGATTTTGATTCAACGAATTCAGAATACTAACATCATCATCATCAATTTCTGTTTTACTTTCATCACAGTAATACTTTACTACAATATCTTGTATATTTTCATTATCAATATCATATAAATCGATGTAGTTAACACACTTGTTTGCTTTAATATCAAAATTCAATTCTTTATAGACTTTTTTATATTTTGATTCAATTTGTTTTTCATTTATTTTATCATAATGAAAATGATTTTCAACTAAGGATTTATATTCATATATAAAACTATTTGACTCATTTTTATTCTTTTTAATTGAATACCATTTTAATAATCTATTCAACAACCAAGTTTCACTACGAATAATCAAATTTGATGAGGAGAATAAATATTCCATATTATTCATTTCTAACATCATTAGCCATTCATCTATATAATCAATACATGATATTCATATATACCTTTGTATAAATATATATATCCTCTCTTTTCAAACTCATTTGTTACTAAATTTTCTAAATTAGATAATCCACAACGAAATATATTCATTATCTTCACCAAATTGATAATAATCTCATCATTATAGTGAATGATAATAAAATCTTCGCATCTACCTTTAATAAACTCTTCATTATAACATAAACTCAAAGTTAGTATATCGCATACATTTTCTGTTGTAATTTCCATGTCTCCAGTACTATAGTATTTTTCAAACTCCAAAAATCCTTTTATACTACAGCCTTCTGCTAATTCTAAAATTCCATTAAACTCTTTATCTTCTAATAATTTTCTGAATGTTTTATTTCCACTCATGAATATCATTTTCACTGACTTTATTTCTTCTTCGCCTGCTTTTACTGTAAAATCACCAAATCCTTCTTTCACTAATTTTCTTCCTAACCTATAAAATAAAAATATAACACCTAATATAAATACCCATATTGTAATATGTTATTATCTCTAACTCTCATAAATCACTGATTATTCTCAATTTTACAGTATACTGTAAAATTAATAATATCTTTAGAAATTATTAATATCATAAGATAAAAAACCAACATAATAAACAATAATAATATCAAAAAATATAAGTATTAGTTATTAACTCAACTATTAATCACTCTTCTCATCATAAGGAATCTTAAATACACTAATATTTAACGTCTCAGTCATATCCATAATTATATTATAACCATTAATCATCACAAATAATGTCACATAACTGAAAAATACATACAAATCAAAATCTAAACTCGTTCTCCAAGGCAATATATTTATATATCCTTTTCGTTGTAAAATATTTAAAAAGATTATTGGAAATGGAATTAATACACTTTGGAATATCTTCAATTTACGATTCACAATTAAATGAACCATCAAATAATAGTTAAATCGAAAGAATATTAAACCAATCAATGACAAGAATAATCGAGGATGATGAATATATACTTCAGGTTCAATATAATCCCAGATTAAAGTTAAACAGATTAACATTCCATGTGGAATTAAACCTTTCCAAATCTCAGATTTTCTTTTACCATAATCATGACAACTCTTAAAATCCCAATAGATCTGTAGTAAAGCTACACTACATATTACTATTACAGCTGGAAATGCTACAACATCACCTACTTTCTTTGCGATTTCAAAACCAGTGAATGAGAGGATTATATATGTTAATGATAAAGCAGGAATACCTTCAGAAACGAAATTAACTTTTGGTAAGTGTAAACCCCCTTGAATATAACTAGCATAAGTACCTTCAAAGAATAATAAAGTACAACCTAACCAATACTTTATCAACTACACTATCTGTTCCATATTGGCAAATAGCAGCTACATTGATAATAGTCAACTATTCATATATTATACTATGATACTTTATATATATACACAACTAGTCAATGAATCACAACCATGATCAAAGAGTAATCCTAATGGAGATGAACTGCCTGTACGACGAGCTTGTTTACCATCCATATTATCCATAGTTGCATATATGAATAAAGTCACTCCTAACATGAAAAATACCCAATTTGGAATATATCCTTTCAAATCTGGAGTATAATACCATAAAATGCAATGAGGTATAACAATAAAGAAGATGAAAGCAGTTAAGGTAATCTATAAGAAGTGTTACAAATATGTGAAATACGACGTTTGGTCTAAAAATTAGATAATATAAAAACAAAGATACGCAAGCCATCTTGGGGTTAATGAAACGAGATATTCAGCAAGCGGAGACCAGCAATAATGGTATAAAATACTATCATCAGAACCTTTGTATTGAAAATGCTTGAGATTTTCTCTATCTTCCTTACTCAAATATGGAAATCGGATACTATAATATTATAAAAACAAAAATACAAATTCATTTCAACTTCAAACCGTAATCAAGCTAGTGTTTTTTGTTTTTGTTAAATCATGTCAAGTACATCGAGTATGGCTACAGATTCAGTAAAAGTATGATATTTTTGCATTTACTTCGAATAGGGAGTAGAGTTAGAGAGGAAATCATGTGGAATGAGAACTGTGTTGATTATGAAGACATTATGGAATCCAACTATTGTAGAAAGTCTTACAAAAGTATCTGAAATAATTTTAGTATATTTTATTAGGCATGTATACAAGAATTACAACTTTGTGATTGTAAAGTAGTAGTAGAGAATTGTCCAGGTAGTTTTGAATTGCCACAAGCAGCTAATATTCTAATTCCTAAAATAAGACCTGCTGCTGTTATTTGTATAGGATGTGTAATAAAAGGAGCTACAGATCATTATGAAATTATTTCAAACACATGTTCAAAGGGTATTATGGATGTTAGTTTGAAACATAATATTCCAGTAGTCTACGGAGTGTTGAATTGTTTAAATGAAGAACAAGCAAAAGAAAGAGCTGGATTAATACCAGGAAGTTCAAATTTAGGTATATCCTATGCAAGAACTGCAGCTCAAATGATAAATTTAAGTCTAAATTATTAATTATCGTTTTTGGTGTTTTTATTTGTTTATATTACTTTTACAATATATTGCTTTAATAATAAATAATAACATATTTAAATTATTTATACACCAAACTATGTATATCTCTTATCATTATCTAATTCTTTCAATATATAATCCATAATAGCATCTCCTCTATTTCCTAAAGCAGCTTCTTTTATCTGTTCCCTCAATACATCATTCGCTACAAACGAATCAGGGACAGGAAGATCAAATATATAATACTCACTTCCATGTTTGATTGTTCTTTGAGGATTTAATTTTTTTAATCCATTTAATATCCTTTCATTGGTAGGATGTACAACAGCACCAAATCTTTTAATACCATTCTGAATTGCCATCTATTTATTTAAACATAATAATATTTTTTATTTATACTAGCGATAATGCATATAATAATGCACTTCCTAATCCACATCCTTGGTAACTGTCTAATACAGTTACAGTCCACTCAGCTAGCTCTGAATCGTCATATTCTCTAATATACCTCCCTACTGCTATTCCATTATCAGTAGAGTGTGGATCTGGACTGGTCATTAATACACAAAATGCAAAATGATCAACATAATCTAAACGAGATAAATAATCTAATTGTTCTTGCGACAATGCTTTTATTGGATGCATGAAACGTAGAAACAATGAATTTGGTGATATTAAAGATAATGCTGATACTAATCTTGCTTGATCTGATGGAATGACTGGTCTAATTAACACTTCTAAATCTGGTTTTATTTGATATCTATATGTAATAAGTACAAATAAAGTTATGTAGTGATACATTAAACTATGTTGCGATATGAAAAGAGCTTCGTTCATTTTATTAATCTGCTTTCCTTTTGCTACTATCTTACCAATCATTTCACTTAATGCTAATTGATCTCCTGAATCTAACGCTTGTTGATACAATTCATCGAACAAAGGCTTTAAATCTTCTAATGTCAGTTCAATATCTGGTAGTTTCAATATTCTTCTTTCTATTGTATCAAAACTTTGCTGAGTCATTTTATCTTTTGTATACTTGGTTGACATTTTTAGATTTTTTAACTTTTTTGAATAAACAAAACTTGAGATAATCGAGCTTTTCTTCACACGAAGAGTTATACTCAATTCTATGGCAGAGGATGTATTATTTCTGCAAAATATTTTTTCTAGAAAGTTTTAAAAGCAACATCAAAAGATTTAGCAGCACCAGATTGGTCTATAAATATCGATCTTTGCGATTACGTTAATCAAAGGTATAATCTTTCATAATCATTTTAATTTAGAGGGGAATCTGGAGCTGCAGAAGTAACAGAGTTACTAAAGCACAGGCTTAACAATAAAAACAAAAAAATATGCTACCTTGGATTAATATTGTCAGAATCATTGATGAAAAATTGTGGACCTCCACTCCATCATGCATTTTGTGAAAAAACATTTTTAGATTTTGTTGCTAATTTGGGAAGAGGGAAGAAAGTATATTCTATACTAATAGTCTATGTAACAATAATAGGGAGAAGAGAATCAAAAGAAAGCACTGCAACTAATACAATCCTGGGCATTCTCATTCAGGAAACAAAAGAGTGAGTATCCTTTATTTCAGAAGTTATATGGCGCAATGAAGAGTGTAGAAGATATAGAATTTGATGCTGATAAAGATGTAGAAATATTCGAACCTCTTACAGATATACCTTCCACCAATGTTCCATCAAAATCCGCAATTAACTTTGGTGAAGGTCCATTCGACAAATTGGAACGTGAATTAACAGAAGTACAATATCATTGTGATAGATATGAGAAATTATTAAGAAAATATTTCAACGATGAATTAGATGATGAAGATAGATTGTTAGATGAAGAAGATTATTTGCTACAATGTAAACCTCGTATCCAGGAATTAATAGAAGCAGGAAGTGTTGGTTTATTCCCAGATAACGTCTATGAACACTGTTTTACTGCATTTGATAATACAAATAGAGTATTAGATTATAAAGAGAATGGATTTCCAGATTCTGATGATGATGATGATGAAAGTAATAGAAAAAGTAAAAAGACAAAGAAAGCTAATAAGAAAAAGACTGGTGCTGCTGTTGTAGAAAAGAAGAAGAAAGTAGAAAAGAAAAAGAAAGTTGAAGTTGAAGATGATGATGATGATGAAGGAAGTAGTGATGAAGAACCATTATCAGATGATTCAGATGAGAAGGCAAAGAAATCAAAAGATATTGATGATGAAGATATCGATATATTCTTTAATCAAAGAGCTAATGATAAAACAGCAATGGATGATGAGAAGAAGAAGAAGAAGAAGAAAAGTGAAGAAGGAGGAGAAGAGAAGAAAGAACCTGATGATGCAATGGCAATATTGGATGAGATATTGAATAGTTAAATTACTAATAATATAGTTTTATTTTTTATATGAGAAAAGAAAAGTATTATTTTGTAGTTTTATTATTATTATTATTATTATATGTTCTTTGTTATATTATCTAGTATAAAACAAATATTCATTATTATATTATTTTAATATCAAACTAGAATATAATCTCTTTTACATATCTATTCTTTTTCAATTCTTTTTTTAAATATTTTATTCCATTTGAATCAATATTGTTTTTCTCTATATCAATTCTACAACAATCATTAATTCTCTTTAAACTATTAATCAAATATTATAATCCATCAGAAGATATTCCCATTTCTATACAATTATGATTTACAATTATTATACTTGAACAATTTATTGTTTTATAATATTCATCATCATCATACATCAACAAATTCAAATATGGAAGATAATTTTTTCATTCCTAAATCTCCAATCTCATTTGAATGCAGTTTCACATTTTTAAGATTTGAAAACTTAGAAATATTATCTACTATTATATCTACACTTTCATAAGTTAATTTATAATCTAAATTATTGAATAATATATTATCATACGGCTTAATTTATATCTTTCACTTCTATTAATTCATCTTTTCTTAATGAAATGAATGATTTAAAAAAATCATCATCTATTCTTGATTTACGAAGATTTAAAACATTCTTTTCATTTACTACATATTTAATTATTTTTGGAATGTCTTTATCAATTAATAATTCTTTATTTCCATTTAACTCAAAGTCTATTTTAGTTATAGGGAATTTGGAAAATAAAACTTTCAATCCTTTTGAAGAATAAATACTAAATTTGTTATTGATATTTATCTTGTTTAGATATGGATATTATATTCATTTGTAATAAATAAAATTCATCTAAAAATTACTAGATCAATATCATGTTATTAATAGATATAATATGGAAGTATCAATTTCCATTCAACTAAGGATAAATTGTTTGCTATTACAAAGAATAAAAGAATGCACAATACATCTAAAATTCAAATATTTTAATTTCATTAATGGAATTGCTTTAACAAATGATTCAATGAAATTAAAAGAAAAACCACAGCGCGATATATCTAATTCTTGCAGATTTGATAATCTAGAAAAGTATGATCCAAATAATGATTGATATTTCATATGATATATAATAGACGTCTATAAATTATAGAGATAATATAACGAACTTTAGTTTAGTTGGATTGATTAATTTCAGTATTCTAAACAAATAATCAATTCCTTCTTCACAAATACACAAACAATAATAATCCACTATAATTATTTCTATATCATCTACATCATTATTAATTCTGAATATTTCTTCATCTAAATACCCTTCATTATATTTACATTTATGATGTACTTGAAATTTCATTTTTTCTTTTATATCACTATAATAATAGGAATTACTATATCTTTAGATGTTCATTAGCAACAGAATTGCCAAAGCTCTTTCGTTAGCTTTATTGTTGTATGATTTTATTAAATCATCTCTAATATCTATTCATCATTATTATACTATTAATACAATTCCATTTTTTGCTATTCAAGTAGTAATAGGATGAATATAGAGCTGGAAGTAATATTATATCATTATTATATAATGTTTCTTTTCTTTCTTTACATATCAT
The DNA here is from genome assembly GCA_002245135.1 of Proteromonas lacertae. Lineage (NCBI taxonomy): Eukaryota > Bigyra > Opalinata > Proteromonadidae > Proteromonas > Proteromonas lacertae. Next base: position 78,199 of record NGBS01000878.1, read on the forward strand.
CATATTACTTTTATCATCTCTCAATATTTCACTGATTTTTATTATTTCTTTTCTCAACTCTTTTAAACTCAATCTATCTTTATCATTCACTTTTAATATTCTATATATCATTTCTTTCATCGTTCTATTACATTCTACTTCATAATTATATCTACATCTTCTTTTGTTTTATTCATATTATTATCTTCATTGAATGGTAATTTCTTGTTTATTATTTCAAATAATATACATCCAATTGACCAAATATACTGTAAATAAACTAAAATACTAGTACAGCAAATTGCAATAAAGACGACAAAACATTATCTATAAATGAATTTAGCAAAAACATTAAATTCTGTTTCAAAAATAGATTCGTTTTGTTTACATTTTTTTTTTTTTTTTAAAACATAATAAGATTATACAAAACCTAAAATATCTGTTAAAACTATAAAAAAGTAAACTTTTATAAAATAATCATTAAATATTTATATATCTATATTATGACCTCTATTTTTCAATTCTATACAAGACTTGAAGTAAGAGTAATGTTTGGTTATAATCCATTCATTGGTAGGTGTTATTCGAAAATTATTATACCAAAAAGCTTCTGAAAATCCTTTGCAAGATAATCCATTTTCTTTATACTTCGTGTTAGTTAATTCCATTGCTTTCATAAACACCAATGTCTTGATTTTATCTGATCCTGGTATATGAAATGTTTTAAACAACTTCTTAAACTCACCATAAAAGAATGTGTTTGAATTTTGGTTTGAAGAGGAATATACACTTGCTAATCTCTTTAATGTATATTCTTTTATTAGATTTCTATATTTTAACCTACATAACACACCTCTAGAAAAACTTTGGATTTTAATCATTGAGTCTATGTTTACATAATCCTCTAATTCTTCTAAATAGCATTTCAGCAATGATTCCATAGTCTATGTATTATTAATAAATAATAATAACGGTTATACTCTTCCTAACTCCACAATATTTCTTTCTCCTTCACACACAGTAAAAGTTTTAATATTTAATAATGCTTTCTGCAAACATTGTTTAGTAAGGAATATCTTTGAATCAATTATTGTCTAAAAGGATTAGAATATGAATGAAAAAAAAAGAAAAAAGAATTTGCTAGCGGTGGGGTTTGAACCCACGAGTGACTGAACACACCAGATCTTAAGTCTGGCCCCTTGGACCAACTCGGGCACACTAGCTGACTGAAAATCAACTCAAATTAGGATTTATAAATAATACCTGAATCATTGTTTCATCTGTAACAACAACATCAAGCGATGATAGCTTCTCAATAACTGACTCACCAAATCTATTGGGATTATATATATTATTATACAGAGATTTAACTATCAATAAATAAGCTTTTGTCAATTCTAGTCTCCATTTAAGTTTATGACAACAATATCCATTGCAACACGTTTTAATGCCTATGATGGAACAAAATGTTCTTAAATGTGGATCTATTTTACCTATTATCACACATGACTGTATAAACTGGTTAACACGATACACAATATCAGTTGGTGTTTTAAAGTTCACAATGAAATAATAAAGAGCAATTTTCTGTGGGTCAAACTTCTGTTCATCCATCTTTTCTATGAATTGAAGGAATAATTCCTTCATTATTCCATATATTTCCTCCTTAGACATTAACTCCTCTATCTTCATATTACTTTTACCTAATTTATACAGCCCATTTTCTCTATGAGTTTTCCATGTTTTATCATTTGCTACTCTCTTTATATCATCCATAAACAAATCATCAGGAACTTCATAAAACTGTAAAAGTTTATAAAAATGAGAATGTTTTTGATGTATATATTCACTATTCTAACAATACAATATAATAATTATAATATATACTTTCATATATTGTAATAAATAAATAATTATATCTTTTACAGTCTTTTCATTAAATCCATGATAAATTGATTCTGTAAATAGTGATAAATCAGCTGTTAATGATGAATTTAATGTTTTTTGAAGCCATAATTGGAAGAGTAACAATCTTCTTTCTTCAGAGAGTTGTTCGTTTAATTCTTTTGATGATAATTTATCAACTGGAGTAATATTATGCTATAAAATAATAAAAATATAAAACAAATACTTTCTGTGAGATTTTCTTTAAATTAGTATTTATTTCTTCTCGATCATTTAATAATTTTGAATGTTCTTTCTGTAATATTTCATAATCATTTATCATTTTCTTATAGGATTGTCTTATGTCAAAAATATGACGATTTGTTTTATCTATACTATCTGTCAGTATATCAAATTAATGGAAAATAATAAAGATTGGTTTTGTTAAAAATAAAGATATTCATTTTTATCTCCTTTTCAAGTTCATTATTCTCTTCTTTTAATTTTTCACATATTTCACATTTTGTTGTAAATTGAACTCCATTTTCTTTAAATACAATTTGACCTGATGATTGATATTTCTCTATTCCTTTATCTCTTAATAGGTAAATTATATTATTATAATCTTCTCTTTGGAAGTATAATGGTTTTAAAACATCTGTATCTTCTTTTGTGATTTCAGTTTCAATATATTTTACTAATATATCCATCTGATCTTTGAGAAATTTTCTTCTTACTCTTAACTATATAATATCAACAATAATATTTCATATATTATCATTATTATACTCTTAATGGTTTTAATATTGAATATATATTATCATTATCATTTGTTGTTAACTTCCATAATGTTTCTATTAACATACTTTGACGATTTGAAGGTAATTTTGAAAATAGATTTTGAATCATTGTTATTGGATCTTTATCCTTTTCTATTTTATTCTTTATTTCTTTTATTTCTTCCATTTTCTTCTGTACAATCTATATATTAATATTACATAATTTTTATTATTATACTAAAAAATAGGGTAATAATCCTTTATAACCTAATTCTTCAATTGGATAACTATCAGAATAATGATCATATATAGAATAACAGAATATTCTATATAACAATCTCAATATTCCTGTGTATTTTCCATATGATTGAGATAGACGATGTAAACAGTCTATTGCTACACATAAACAAGCAAGCTATATAGCAATAATAATATATAAATATAATTATCAATGTAAATATATACATCTGGAAGATTATTCATTCTATTCCATTTCTGTAAAACACAAGAGTCTTCAAGGAATTCATAAGAACTAGTTTCACTATTAGATATCCAAAATGTTAATATTGATTGTAATATCCTTTTTTCTTCATCAGATCTATAGATAAATGAGTATTTAGCAAATATTAGTATATACTTAAAATCATCAATTGCAAAGAATTTTTCTATTAAATATTCATTCAATGCTGGCTTTGTAACTGATTCTCTAAAGTCCTATAATGCGTTAGTAGGAAAAATGATACTTCTGGGAAAACAACGGTAGTAGATCTTCTTTCTGAATAATCTTCTCTGATTGATCCAATACTATTATCTTCGTCTAAACTAAAGGTGATAGAACAGGTTTTTGGTCTATTATCTGGCGTTCTAAAAGATAAAGATCTTGGTGAAGCTCTTGGTTTTATAACACTACTTGGAGGATGTGATTTGTAAGTATAAGTGTTTTGATCCATACAAATATTTATTTTGAAAAAACAGTTAAATTCAAACAAGTTTGGTTTGACAAATATATGATTTTTTTTTTTTTCTTTTCTTTTTTTCTCATCAATTACAGAATAAAATAAAATAAAAATAGATTTATTTTAATGTCTTTTGGATCTTATTCTTGTTTCCAAATCAATCATAGTCTTCTTCCAATCTTCATAGTTTTTGTCTTGTATATAATACCAGCTGTAACAAGTAGCACCTTCCTGATTGTACCATTCTTTAACGACGTTTCTTGTATGTTCACACTTTTCAATACTATTATTTATATCAAATATTGTCTTCTCTAACATTGGCCTTACTGTCTTAGTTATATAATCATGCCTTGAATTAATATGAGAGATTAAACCTGATATATTGAACTTTGGAAGAGTAGTAGGTGGATTAACGTATTTCAGTTGGTGTTCATACAGTTCTATTTCTCTTTTTTTGCAGTATATTGTATCAAGAAGATATTCAATATTCACAGATTCAGATATATTGTTCAATTTACATAATTGCTATATAGAAGGTAAGTTATTATATGAATATTAGATATACTAGATAGTGGTTTGAATTGGATTGGTCTATATGTGGAATTGATCCATCCATTTGCTGACTTTGGAAATACAATTTCAATTGAGATAAATCAATATATTGTATATTGAATTCTTTTGATATTTGTTCAATATATGATGTTAGTGAAGATGATAATTGATTCTATTTATATATATATATATATATATATATATATACATGTAATTGTGATGTGTATATTAATTTCTTTTGATTTACTGATTTTAAAAACATTGATAATATTTGTTTATACAATCTCTGATTTGTTTCAATTAGATTTTTAATTATTTCACTATTCTCACTTACTATTCTCTATATGAAATATAATAATGAATTAATTACTATTATATACGTCATAATAATTGATTCTTTCTATCTTCTTATGAGCTTTTTGTTGTTCTTCCAATATGTTGATTCTTTTCATTTTTAATTCTTCATTTAATCTATCCAATACTTCTAATTTGTAATTTAATAATTCTGATTTTACATATTGATTGAAATTATTATTATTATTGCTATTGGTTATTTCTATTGAATTATATATAATTTCAATCTCTTTTCTCAATTTTTTTGTTTCATTACTCATTGCCATATTATTAATAAAACTATTCCATTGGTTCATCCTTTTTTCTTTTAAACTATCCAATAGATTTAATTCATTTATATTCGTTTCATCATAAGGTTTGTATACTAAAATACTAGCCGTTTCTTCTCTTGTTATTTCATTGATTGCTTTTAATATTAATAAAGGAGGTATATTATCTAGCACTTTACATTTTTCAGCTATTTCTTTCATCGGTATTATACTATCTTTATTGCTTGTTGTTGTGGTTATTGATGATTCTGTTATTTCTCTCAATATTTTACTATTTATACAAATTATTATAATAAATACATTATTAATTGTTTTACATCGTATATTTCATAATTATTAGTATTAATTTCATTAAAATGGTTTATATTGGTAGTTATTTTATCATTATAAACATTCATTATATTAAATATATTGTCTATTTTATTAGAATATCCATTATGTAATGATGTTGAAATTATTGAATCATTTATTTGTTTTTGATTATTATTGGATGTTTGATGAGTTATACTTAGTTCATCAGTTAGTGATTTATTCTCTACATTTAATTCGTATATTTTCTTTTTCAACATATTTCTTTTATTGATTAATTCAGCTCTTCTTTTCTGTTTTATATAATAAAGATATAATATTAGTTGAATACTTTTAAATCAGATAGTTTTATTTCTTCTTTTTTAACTTCATTCCCTGAATATGCTTGAATTGTTCCTTTCATTTTTCTTATTGCTGATTTTGGTTTAACATTAGATGTAATCCAATCCCACACAAGAGCCATTTCTCCACGGCATATCATTTCTAGATCTTGTTTGGTTGGCATTGATTGATCTACATATTTACCCTATACGAATAATATAATAGCCATATACCTGAGGTACAAATCCCATTGTCTTCAGCCAATTATCCAATCGATCAGAAGCACTTGACATTATTTATTCAAATTTCAAATTCAAAAAATACAAATCAGAATCAAACTTTTAAAACAATGATTTGAATATATTCAATACAGTGGTACATTGAGTTGTTAAAAATATCATTATGTATATATTGAGACTTATACTTATATGTCTTCAAGTCAATTACTTCAGTGTCAGTCTTGGCTGAATTGTACTACATTGAGTCCATAATTCTAAAATACGCAAGGTTAAGCTATGATATAGTCACATATTGTATAAAATGATTTATACTTGGAAGAAGTTGATGTAATTAATAAATAGGTAAGGTATATAGGAAATATATTTATATAGGTGTATCTTAATGCAAATTAATATGTGATAATTGTGTTTATTTTTTTGCGAAAATACGTATGACTGGACATATTCGTCATTTTAAACAATAAATAAATATATATATATATGAAAGAATATAAAAACACATGTGGAATATATTGAAGTACTGAAGATTTATATGAATAGTAACGAATGATTAAACAACAATTCAATTAATTATGAAGAGTGATTTCGTTATGATGCAAATATAAAAGGGGTATGAATTTAAGATAAGTAATACATTACATTTATAATTTAAAATATTTATTGTTGTGAATTATTACTTTTGAATGATTCAGTAATTTCACATATATTACAACAATAGCTGTATATAATAATATATAAAAAGTATTTTTTCCGAAATATTAACTTTAAATTGAACATATTCATATGTTCTATTATTCCTTCGAGATTTTATTGGTTGTTCTTTAATAATTTTAATTTGTTTGCTATCTTAAAAAATCTGCTCATAATTTATGATTAACCCAGATTCTATACAATTGTCCAGCAGGAGCGATATAAAAATCACAGATAAAGTAATTCACATTATTTTTAATTGCACTAGAAAGCTCCTCAAAACACCAGTAAATTACTTACAATAAATTGTCAGGATAAATTTCAGAAAGAAATATCGTTTGTTAGTATGTCATTATCCAGAACATTATTTTGTATAAGAAATTGGGCTTATTTTCTTTTTTTTAGTTAGCAATAATAATGTCAATTCAATTTGCAAGTCTTATGACAAGTTATTAGACGAAACAAAGCCTCATTCTATCCATAAGATAGATATCTACAACCAGTTATTATCAGGTAATGTATTCATAGATATGTTTTTTGATGATAGTATTTCTCTATTTTTTAAGTTATATAGACTCAATTTATTTTGATAATTATTTTCAATTCGTCTGTCTCTTCTCATTCTTCAATATAGACCAGATAACTTCAATGTTGCTGACATTGTCCAAGGTACGCAGTAGTGTGTTTATGACAAAAGCAGAAGTTATGAAATTTATTAGTGATTATTCACTCTCACCTTCATTCTACAATGATTTGCTGTTATTTGATTTTTATTCAGCTAGTGATAAACCTTCACCAACTAATGAACGTTATTCTGTTAGCAACTTCATATATTTATGTGAAAATAACTTACAGTATATTAATGCAATTCATTCTCTTCGTCAGTCTATGAAACAATCCATATTTAGTAAGTCAGAATATAAGGCAATTGTTAATAGAATGTTATGTAAGTATTATCCAACATTCACTAAATACACACATGAAAGTTGTTTTGATAGATTAAAAAGAAAATTATTCACAAATGATCCTTGTCCTGATGAGTATGACTATGGTTTATCTGATCCTACACCAGAATGTTTCAAACATGTTATTTCTTTATTAGAAAGACAATTTGATAATTCAAATATTACCCAATCGCATAGTTCAGCTACATATGGAAGAATTGATATAGAAAGTCGTTCACATTGATAATAGTACTCTTCGTATAATACATATTTTACTTATATAGGTTTCTGATAAATTATAATAGCATTATACTAATTATTTTATTATCTAATTAATCTTTATCTATATCTATATATATTACAAAACATAATTATTTAACACTTAAGATATATACAAAATCATTACAGATCCATCGTAAATGAAAATGATTATTTTATATAGGCTTGATTCCTAACAAATAGTGAATTATCATTTCTCTAAATTTCAACCCAATGAAATAAAAATATGCTCCCCAGATATGCCAATGATGTATAGATGCTGATATATTTAGAAGGAAGGGTGATAGTGTTCAGTTTAGTATAAGATGGACGTTTTAGAATCCAGGATGTTTTAAATTGCATTATCAAGTAATTTATAAAAGATGAAAAATGTATATATTTATGTTATGATAATTTATTAAGATGTGATTATGTTTTAAGAATGGCCATCCTATGTTTAATAGTGAGGATTATTCTAATAACAAAAATGATATATTATATATTTTCTTTATTCTTTTTTCTCTCCATTCCCTCTCATTACCTTTATTTATATTATTTTGATAGATATACTGCAAAAAGGTGTTGCATCGATGAAGTAACACAATAATATTAGTAAAATGTGTAATGCGTTGTAAATAGTATAATATGGATTTAATTTTTATTTTATCTCTGATGATCGTGTAATTTTCGCAATATCTACATAATACAAATGCATCTGTAAAATCTTTATCTAATTCTGCATAGTAGAGCATGTTCTTATTAAAAATCGTGTTATGTTCTTTCATAGAGAGTAAATGAATTTTATTGGTCGGTTATTAAAAACTAATTAAGTATTTATATGGAGGGTAGAAAAAGCCCAGATTTATCAAAGGAGCTAAGAATATCAGTGTCTCCTATTGATATGGATGAGAGGTTTATACACAAAGTATTTCATTCAGATTATATATTCTTCTAGTCACCTCAGTCTACACAACCTATTATTGAAGGTAATATTGAACAACTCAATGGTGACTTTAAACTATCGAATATCAGTAAATTAATGGCACAAACTCTGTTCTGTATATTACTAAAACTCTATTTTAGTGTCAAATGATAATGTAAAAAGTGTGGCTAAAGCATACATGAATATCTGCACAGAAACATGTTGTTCTGTGATTACTAAGACAAGCATACTAAGCCAGTTTGTAGTAGGCAAACAATTCGTTAATATGTTCTTCAAAGATGGTATATCTATTTTTTATTTTTGTGTAGGAAGAGTTTCATTCAATGATTACTTCCAATTCATCTCCTTTTTCTTATTTTTCAACATCACTGATATAAGCTCTATTTTGTTAGTGCTGTCGAATGTATATAGCAACATATTCATAACAAAAGTATTAATGTAGTGATTATTTCATAATTAGGAGCAAGTAATGAAATTTATTGAAGATTATTGTCTTTCTCTGTCATTTTATTTTGATTTAGAGTTAGTAAATGGTTTATCTTCAAATGAAAGGAAAGTGTATGATATTAATCTCATTTAATGTATTGAGTATAGAAATGGTAATTTATTCACAATGAAAGAATTTATGTTCACTTGTGAGAATAATTTAGAATATTTAAACAACTTACATACATTCCAACAATCCTTGAAAAAGCAAACATTTATTGAATATGATTATAAATCAATAATTCATAGATTATTATTGAAATATTACCCAGCAAGTACAAGTTATACTAAAGAATCATGTTTTCATAAGTGTTATAGAGTATTATTTACGAAAAATTCATCTCCTGATGAATATGATTATGGACTTGATAATCCAACAACAGGTTCATTTAATTATGTTGTTTATTTAATGAAAAAACAATTCGGTTATTCAGATAGAAATCGTGTATCAACGAAATTATGTAATAAACACATCTAATCTGAATTACTGATATATTTATACTAATTTAGAATAAATTTGATTAATTGATTTATTTAAGTATATGCTTTGTTATTGGAATTATACTACCAGCACTACCATATTCTTTAATAGAATATATATAAATAGAGTTATAATCACTGATATATTTTCATTTCAACACAAATCTATTGATAAACAATCCCTACTATTCTTTACCATTATTTTCACTATCTATTACTTTCATTTTAGCAAAATATTGATTTTGGATTAATTTTTGAAATAAATTCGTTTCATTATTTTCAAATCAGTTACATTGAATAAATCAAGACTTAAAAATGATAGAGACAAATAAATATGTGAAGCAAATAAAGTAAACGACTGTAGAGTGAAAAATAGTGTAAAGGAAATTGAAAAGTGTTTGTGGGTTGAAATATTTATGGAGTGTATGTATAATGAATGTAAAAATATGAAATTGTGCTGAAGGTGGTATTCAAATAATTTATTACTATATAGATGTTTTGATGCAACTTTTATTGTTAATAGTTTGTTTTGTTATAATTACACTAATTGTATTAGTATTTCATATTGCTAATGTACGCAATATCAATAGGTTATATAAAACATGAATTAGTTAGATGAAAGGATTTATTTCGTTATACATTTATAATAAAAGTAAAATCTACACATTAATAAACATATTGTAATAAAAAAGAAGAGAACCATTAGAATGTCATACAATTAAATAATTAACAATCCATGTTTAAAAGTAAATTGAAAAACCGTTACATTTTACACTAAAATAATGAAAATCTTAAGTATTTTATTATAAATATTATCTTCTATTTCCTTAGACGTTCTTATTGTTGTTTTATTATTAGTCTGCTATTCAGATGAAAGAGATTTGAGCAAGATAAGAAGACATAAATCAAAATCAGGTAATGAAGTGTTAGATTTACATAAATCTGTTTCACAGAGTTATATTAATTATAATGAAGCTTATATTTTAACAAACACAAGAATGTTAGTCGTTGAGAGAACAAAAGTTGAAGATTTTAAGATGGTTAAGCTAGTTTATTCTATTACAATCAGTGGAAATCATCCTAAATATAATATTGCCAAAGGTGAGTTGAATAAAACCCAATCATTCTTCTATTTTAGCCAATCTGAAGTTGCTGAGTTTAATGGAGTTGATGGTTGTTCAATTCAACACAAAGAATATACAATTGTGTATTACTAACTTATATTTCTATTGTTTATTATAGAGATTTGGAAAAGATGTGTGAAAGAATAAAGAATGAAGTAACTTCAAAAATAGATGGATATGATAATCCTATTAGATATAATAGTGATGGAGAACGTAATACAATAGTATTTGAAAATGATTTTAGTGGTAGTGAGGACGATTTAAGTATTATTTTTATTAATTAAATAATGAATAGCAACTGAAGAGATTGATTATAGAATAGAATATCTTCATACTAGATTAATAGCTCCATCAGCTGATCAATTTTACATGTATGGAAAAGAAGGAATTTTTACACCAAAACAAGCTTTTTTGATATTATATGAAGATGTTGATCAAGGCATTTCTAGTGCTGCTTTTGTTTATTTTGATACAAACATTACAATGTATGATACTTATACAGATATAAGAATATTTGATGGTTTTGATCAACATGTTTCTTGTATTGAAGAAAAATGTGAATATGCGTTTTTATATAAAGATTTATTATCACCAATGGATGGATATTCAGATTTTTGGTATAAACAATACAGTAAAACAGAAATAAAGAATATGTTAACAAATGATGCAAATGATATTTATGCAAAATATAATGCATATGTTGAATCATTAGAAAACCAACAAACAAAAAGAAATAGAATGGTATTGTCAAATTCAAAAGAAAAACTAACATCAGATAAAGGATATTATTATGAAAGTGCTGATAAAAATAAATATGTTGGTTATTTCATTACCTCAACATTATTTACATATATTGAACAGGGAATAAAGAATGGTGATTTATATCAATACAAATTTGTTAAAACACTATCTGAAGATATAAAATCATTTATTATAAATACAGTAGAAGATTTTGATAATGGTTTAAGTGGAATAGACTTTGAAAAGAATGATATTAGTAGTTGTGTAGGTTTTATTCCATTAAAGTATGAATAATATACTTATATTCTGAAATAGAGATATAAATACAAAATGTGAAGGTATGACATTCAACTTTCCAAAAGGCAGTTTCTCATTTGATAATACAAAACTTATAATTGAAGGGAATGAAAAAGTTGAATATTATTTGACAGAAACAAGTATATTAATTTATCAATATATATAATAGATGGTGAATCAATGATGAATATAGTGAATAAAATATCCAAATCACTAAAACCAATTCCAAAAGATAAATGTGTTTTTTATACTGTCAAAGAAGATGGTTCAATATATCAGAAGCTTATGTTTAATGGTATTGTTTATAATGAAGATACTTATAAGCCTTGGGATTATTCTAAAACTTTTTTTGCATATGAGAATATAGTTGAAGATTTCTCTAATATGCAGAGTAGTAGTAATGAATTTATATACACAAGAGAAGGAATTGATGGATATTATTTTATTGAAAGTGGATATAATTTTCAATTTAATAAATACATAGCTAATACTAATGCAATTGCATATGAAATAGGTTTAGATGGAAATAAACTAGTTGAACAATATAAGAGTAATTTTACTGAAGCATATGAATTTATGAAAGAAAAAATCAAACTAATTGATAATAGTGATATTGAAACAATTGAAACAATTGAAACAAGTCAAACAATTGAGACAAGTCAAACAATTGAGACAAGTCAAACAATTGAGACAAGTCAAACAAGTGAAAGTACTGAAAGTAATCCAACAACTCAAAAAGAAGAAACAGTAGAAATAACAATGATTTTATCAAATATTACTTCTGTTGATGTGAGTAGTTTATTTAATGATATAAAACAAACAATAAAGAAAATATATGAAGAAAAGAATATAATATTACATGATGAAGATATTACAATACAAACAAAAGAATCTAAATCAAGAATGATAGAAGAAAATAAATCAATTGAGTTAGAAATATCAATAATAGTGGTTGATAAGACTTCAAAAGAAGAAATGAAGAAGATAATGAAAGAAACAAGTATTTCAACAATAAAAGAAGAATTAATAAAAGTGAATCCAGATATATATAAATATGTTGGAGTAGAGGTTGATGTGAATGGATTAGATAATAATGGTAATAGATATTCAATGATGTTGTTATTCACTTTATTCACATTGTTGTTAGTATTGAACTAAATACTAATATATTGCCTATTATTGGTTGATATGTGTTTTATATTGAATAAAAATAATAGAATATAGATGATAGCTATCATATCTCATTCAATATTTTCTTATATTCATTTCTATTTTGAACAAACCATAATCAAATTAATTTATTATTTTTATTATTTTCTTCTTCATTTATTGTTAATTTATAATGCAACATCTAAATATCAAAACATTTATGAAATTAAAAACTAGTTATAATCTATATTATTTTATTTGAATTGTATTGTGAATTATGAAGTTCTAACTTCTTAGCTGTATCTAATATTTGTAAACACAATGGACAGACATGTTTGTTCTTCATGCTTTGGTTATAAACATATCCCAGAATAGTTGGTAAAGAAGCAATATACAAATACTTAACTGTTCTGTCAGATGATTTATGAAACAACATATTGACAACATCAATTTTGTGAGAATGATCTTTGAAAGATGTATTTCTAAGAATCTCCACTTTCTCTTGTTGATTCATATAAAAGATGTTAATGGCGATATTATTATTAGTTTCAAACTGGAATAATATATTTTCATCATATGGATTAACTGGATAACATAGATGCTGTTGATTAATATCATAAATATATTTATCCAAAGCCATCTTTTTATAATCCTGTAAATAAGTTGATTTTTGTGAGAAATGATAAGCAATACAATATAAGAAACTCTTATTATCATCACAAGGTAATTTATCTCTAATGCAAGTCTTCTTTTTAAAGAATGGAGGTCTATTTGTATATTTTGATTCAAAAATGGGATTAATTGATTGATGTTTGAATTGATCTTGAAACAGTTGTTTATCCACTTCATTAACTGATTCTATAATTAACATATCTTTAATATCATGCTGAAATTTACTAAAATATGATATTTGTATAGGTGATAATGAAGGTTGTTGTTGTTGTTGTTGTTGAATAGGAAAATCGATTGATATAATATCTGATTTAGATAATAATGATGATGAAGAAGATAATATTTGTTGTGATAAAAGAGGAGGAGATTGTTGTTGAATTTGATTTTGATTAATTTGTTGATCAATGAAAGTAGTGAAAGAAGAAGAATTTTCATTTTCTTGAGATAATGAAGATAAATTGAATGAAATATCTTCTTCATCTTCTTGTTTTTTGAAGTGTTTAGAAATAGAATATGAAATATCTGAATCTGTATTAGATAATCTGTGTTTATATTTATTAGTTGATAAAACCTCACTTTCCTCTTCAACACCTTTCGAATCTGAAGAATGAATATTATTATTATCCATATTGCATAAATAATATAGTTTGATATAAATAATAACCCTCCAAATGATATTTATTAGAATTAGATAATGCTAAATAATGATATAAATGGAATAAGCTAATAAACATAATATATTTATTATATTTTTTGTAAAATTTGTTTTTTTGTAAAATTCTTAAAACATCTCTTATTAAGAAGGAAATAATTTGTTATTATTACATAATTGATGCTATATAACAATTTTATTACATCTATATGGATATTATGACAGTTTTTCATAAACACACAAAATCAGTTTGAAAATAAAAACAATATTATAAGTCTTTAATCATCATGTTCATGTATCATCGGTGGTTGTGATTTTGGTACAAATATCAATACACAACACACAACAAGGAAAATACAACTGACTAGAACAACAGTAACGAATGTTAATATCATTCCAGTTCTATAGTAAAATATAATAGACAATTTATACTGTGAAAAGCCATGTTGCTCTGGATATTTCAAATAATCCGTCATTGACACAATATAATGTAATAAATACATCTTATAATATGCACTACATTATAATCACATGTATAATATATACGGATATTTCAATGCTGAGGAGAGTGAAGAATCAACTGGAGTTGTGAGGAAACGATTGGTTACAAAGTCTATGATATGTTCTGGTTTTGAGTATTCACCACGATATTTACGAATTTCTCCTTCATGGAAATGTAACATGGTAGGAAACTCTTTAATTCTGAATCTAGACGCAAGAGCACTTTGTTTGGTTATATCAACCTTTCCAAAATTAACAACATCTATTCATTATATAAACATAATATACTTTCCATCGTTATAGAAGCACTGTCGAAAAAAGGCATTAATCTTCTACTATGTGGACACCATGGTGCATAGCTATAACATGTTACATAAATTGTTTATATATATACAATAAAACTAACCAGTCACTTCCATTTTTAACATAATTATCAAAGTTCGTTAAATTAAGCTGGATTGCATCAGTTCTAAAAAGCCATAAAATATTTTTAAATACTCTTCAGCAACTGAAAATGCAACTAACACCAAAAAAAATAAGAATTTCATAAGAGAATAACGATCAAAATTTTGAAATCTTATTTTATTAATTTTCTTATATGTCTGAAGAGATAAACAAAGTGTTGTCGAGAAGAGGAAAATCTACTTCAGGCTATGATCTAGAGAGTATAATATCAATTTTTTTGCTATTATATACAATTTAAATAATGTTCCTTAATATTTTTACGATTCTACAACATCTGATAACTCTGATCAAAGCGTTGGTATATATTTTTACTATATTTCCATTCTGACTTTCTTTTACTGCTGTAAATTTTGAAACAACAAATATGTTTAGTAATATTATAATACATAAATAGGTTCACCAAATACAGCTATTCCAGAAACACCGCCAAAAGCAGAATTTTATGATGAAAGTTCTTTACGAGGTTCAATGATGAATTTATGTAACAGTACATTAGGAGCAGGTTGTTTATCATTACCATTTGCAATATCTCAAGCTGGTTTAGGTTTTGGTACAGTGTATTTATTCCTAACATATTATTGTACTGTAATCTCCTTATATTATTTACTAAAAGCTAGAGCAATAACAGGTAAAAAAAGTTATGAAGAAATAATTGTATATATATATAATATAATATATAAATAGTGTGAAGTATATGGCCATACAATAGAGGTTATATTATCAATAACCATTGTACTTTTCTGTTTTGGTTCATGTGTTAGTTATTGTGTAGTTATAGGTGATATATTAAATCCAATTGTAGATTACGTTGAACATCGTCATCCAATGATTAATCGTGAAAATACGGTGGCACTGTTTTGGTTATTATTTATTGTACCACCTTCAATGATGAAAGATATGGGATCATTTACAAAGTTTTCTATAATGGGAGTGTGGTTGATTTATTATTTGATTGGACTAGTTGTTGTTTATGCTGTATATATATTATTATTATTATTATTATTATTATTATTATATAGTTTTGTAATCATTTTGTTGAAAATCTATATAATGTTGATTGGTATAATATTAAACAAAATATGTGGAAATCATTTCCAATTATATTTTTCTCATTTACATCTCATTTAAATGTATTTCAAATTCAAAATTCTTTAGATAAACCATCCGAAAATAGTATAATAATTGTTAATAATAATAATAATAGAAATGAAAGTAATAGTTCATCATGCAATGCGTAATAGTTTATATGCATATTTATTAATGGGAATATTTGGTTATATTGCATTTCCATCTTTTACACCAGGAAATGTAATCATTGGATTAGATATAAGACACGGAAAACATACATTGTTAATGAATACACTTATTGTTATAGCTTATTTAGGAATGGCATTGTCTTTAACTACTAGTTTTCCATTAATGATATTTCCAATGAGATATTCATTTTTTTCTTTATTTAAAGATAATGATTATATTGATGAACAATATCAACATATGTCATTGAATTTTAAACTTGTATTTTATATGGTTTCTTTTGGTTTTGATTTAGCTGCTTTGTTAGTATCTATTTATGTGACTAACCTCAATACTGTCTTTCAAATTATTGGTGGTACAACAAGTACTATTTTGTGTTATATGATTCCTGGATTTTTAATGATTTCTTTGTATAAGAAACATAATAATACTGTGTCAAAAGAGTATTATTATGGCGGTTATGCAATGATTATTGTCAGTGCAATCACTGGCACAATTTCTACTTATGTTACTTTAGCTAGTTCAAATCAACCAACAGATTAGAATTAATGAATATGAATTTTGGTTTTTTAATTAATTATATTTTTTTTCAGTTATTGTTATGTCTATTTTTTTTTAATGTATCATCACAACGCAAAACTATAAAAAATCGAATCATCATTAATTAATAGAATTTTAAAACCCTATTAATCTAATTATTAAGCAGGTAAAACAACATCATTAAAATATGGATGATTTTTTGCATCTCTTGCACTAATACGTTTAGCTGGATCATATTGGAACATTTTCTATAACATAAATAATAGTATTATATAAATATACATCTAATAAGTCAATTCCAAGGTCATCTAACTCAGGAACAGTCTCTTTAATGGATCTAGCTCTCCATTTAGGGAAAGTTGGCTTAAAATCAGGTAATGAAGTAACTTCAGGCCAAATATTTTCATCTGGTGTTCCTAAAGTTTGGAATATTTTGTGTAGCATATCAATCTCAGAGTCACCAGGCCATAATGGCTTATTTCTAGCCATTTCAGCGAATATACAGCCAATACTCCACATATCTACACCTGGTGGGTATTTGGGTGATCCTAATAAGATTTCTGGTCCTCTGTACCATAAAGTGATGATTTCATGTGTATAAGCTCTGATTGGAATTGAAAATGCTCTTGCTAAACCGAAATCACATATTTTCAATATTGTTCCAGTTTCATCAATCAATAGATTCTGTGGCTTTAAATCCCTGTGCATTATACCACGAGAATGACAATAATCTATACCATCAATCATTTGATATAAAAATGACTATATATATAAGATTTATGCATGTTATACTTTCATTTTTTCAACTGGGATTTTGTTTGGTTTGAATGGTTCCATGTATTTTTTTAAATCTTTCGCAACATATTCAAAAATTAAGTAAAGCTTACCTTCAGCATGTTCAACATCTTTCAAGCTAAGGATATAAAAACATTAAACAAAATACGTAACAATGTTTTTATGTCTTAAACTCTTGAGAATTGAAATTTCACGAAGTGTAGTGCTAGGAATGCCTTCTTCTTCGACTTCAAGTCTAATCTTTTTTAAGGCGACAATTTCTCCAGTTTCTTCATCCTTAGCCTTGTATCTAGAAGACATAAAAACAGAAGAATACACAACACCATAAGTACCTTCACCAAGAGGCTTTTCTACACGCTTATATCTTGTACTAATCATATTGCTATATCCTGCTTAGTAATTCAAAAATGTTGGTCAAAAAATAAAATAATTTTGAATTATCAAAACGAATAGAGTTTGATAAGTATTCGAGCTTCACAATTTTCTTATCTTTTTTCTTGTTATTTATACAATTTTTAATGAAGCCATTATCATCCACAATTTATTGTGCAGCAGAGATTTGCTTGGCGACATATGGAATTATATCTTCTTCATATCCAGTGTATTAATGTCATTTATAGTGTTGTAGATTATCTCATGATTTTTTCACAACAGAACAAAATATGTTGAACACATTCTCAAAATATTTATTGGTTTATATTCCAATTCACATAATTCTTGTGTTTTTAACAAGACCATCACACAATATTTACTTGTTTATTTGCAGAACAATATTTGCTTATACAATTGTCTTATTTTTAGCTTCATTGGTGTTGTATTCGTTTGGATATTCATATTCAAAGAGATTAGAAGAACTTACATTACTTTCCACATTATTAGCAAGTTATATGTTATTACCAATAATGCATTACGGAAATCAATATAAGAAACATGTTAATGTGTTTTTAACTATGAAGTATATATATATATATAATTATTATATATATATAGTTCTAAGACTGATTATGATTTAGTTAGTAAGTTAACATTATGGTGTTGTTGTGTTGGATCATTAGTCGGTTCTCCATTTACATTGCTAGATATAGATGAGTTATGGCAAAAGAAAAGCTTGCCGATATTTATAGGTCATTTTATTGGATATATAGTTGGATTGGGGCTGTCTTTGGCAATTAACTTATTTAAATCTAAATAAATATATATACATTTCATTTTCGTATTGTTTAATAATTGTTGTTGTTATTATTATATAAAAAACAAACAAAAACTCTACAATGTCGATGTAATTTTTAATAAAGATACTAAGTATAGCTGAGCTATAACTATTTTTATAATATCTACCATATATTCTAAACGAATTATATATGTATGTTGATTAACTAATCTTACCTACTTTCTTGCACAATATAATTAGACGCATCTGTTGTTGTTATTGTTGATATTGGTTGGTTATTAGATAATAATGATGATGATATAGGTGGTGGAGTAGTAGTAGTATTAGTTGAAGATGATGGATGCAATAACATTATTACCTGTAGAATTTGTTGTTGTTGTTGTTGTTGTTGGTTGTGGAGCTGGTGGTGGCTGTATAGTTGATGATGATAATTGTTGTTGATATATATTACTACTGTTATTATACTGTTGTTGTTGTTGTTGATAATATTGTTCATCATCATTATTATTAGCATTATTATAACCAACATAATGATGATGTGAATAACTAGGAATATTGGAAGAAGATGAAGAACTCATTAAATAACTAGCTGGAGCTGTAAAACCTCTTTCAAATATCACGCTATTATTATTGTTTATATTATTCTCACTACCTGACAAACCAGAAGCTGAATCTGATATATAATCATTCATATTGTTACTATTGTGAATTGTGCCAATACCATAATTAGCAGGAACACTTTCAAATCTATCTCTCATCATCATTTCAACACCATAACTACCATTACCATTATTATTATTATTATTATAATTCATTCCTACACTATTATTACCACTAAAATTACTATTATTATTATTATTATTACTGGTAAATTCACTATATCTTACGCTATGTGGATGTGGACTAGAATAAGTCCTTTGTATCCATCTTGGAGGGCTTTTACTAGTACTGTTATAAATATCTTCATCTGAACTAATATATTGACCACTATTACGTTGTTGTTGTTGTTGTGTATAATATAAATCATTCATTGGAGAGTTATGACCTGATGTATTTGATGGACTAATTCCATCACTAATAGTTAAATGCCCAAGTTTATCAACTAATGAAGGATGAATATTATTGTTATTCATTGGTGTATTATTTGAAGATGTATTAGGAGTAGAAGCATTAATAATAGAGGAAGGAGATGATGAAGGCATATTATTATTATTATTATTATTCAAACCAGGTGAAGTGGAGTGAGGTATAGGCAAAGGAGGTGGAGGAGGAGATGGTTGATTCATACCACTCATAGTTGGAGACTGTTGTTGTTGTTGTTGTTGATTGTTTGTTACTGATGCTGTTGTAGAATATGAGTAATTATATGATCTAGGTATTAGTGAAGGTGATGGATTATATTGATTCATTCGATTATTATTATTATTATTATTGCTATTCATCGGTAGTTCTGAGGTAGGTGATGATGAGACTGTATTATACCAACCATCACTCTGTATTGGATAGTTGTAATAGCTATTATTAGGTTGAGATATTGTATAATATTGTTGTTGTTGTTGTTGTTGTTGCATTCTCATTATATCAACATTATTACTATTGCTGTTATTATAAGTGTAAGTAATTTCAGTTGGTGATGATATATATTGTGGTTGTATTGGTTGGGTAGGTATAGAAATAGCTCCTGGTAATCCTGATGGTGTTGGTGCTGTAGGTATTGCATTCATCTGATACATTGGTTTAGTATAAATATATTGTACTGGAGTAGGTTGTAACTGAATTGGTGGTGGTATTTGTGGTTGTGGAGACTGTTGAAGTTGTTGTTGTTGTTGTTGTTGTTGAGACTGTTGTGGATTGTGTTGTGGTGATGATTGTACATTGTCTTTCTTTGGTACGGCTTCTTTTACTTCTACTTCTTTATTATCTATTATATGCAATCTTGTCTTTACTACTTCATCAACTGAACAAGGACTTTCGTATGTTACAAAACCAAAACCTCTGCTTTTGTTAGTCTCTTTATTCATCATGATTTGAACTGATTCCACTTTTCCAAATTGTGAAAAATACTCTCTCAGTGAATCTATTTAGATAATTTAGAAATAATCTGTTTATACCTTCTGTACTCTCATAATGCAGACCACCTACAAATATTTTTCTACCTCCCGATGATTTTTGAGCGACTGGAGGAGGAGGATCCATATCTTTTGGAACTGCTGCTTTTACTTCAACCTAAAATAAGTAAAACTACTATAAAAATATACCATTTTGCCATCAATATTATGTCTTGAATCAACTATAGCTTGTTGGGCTGATTTAGAATTAGCAAACACGCAAAAGCCAAAGCCACGAGATTTCATGGTGTTCTGGTCTCTCATTACAATTACACTAGTCACAGTTCCATATTTTTCGAAATAACTTTTCAAAGTCGCTATTAGATAGATGTTCCTGTTATACCTTCTGTTGTGGTAAAAGCAAGTCCTCCAACGAAAATTTTGCTATAAAATAATATTATAATATTAAATTCTCTTACTCAGAACGAATTGGAGGTGTTGATGACATGATAGTTTTGTTGAGAGAAAATACAGCGTATTTCAAAAAATCTTTTTTTCTGTTGAAGATTCAAACTTGATGATGCTGTTTTCTGGACTTTGCTTTTATTATGGGTTTGATCTATGTGAAAATGCCCTTTTTAATTCAGTTATTAGCTAAAACACTATGAATTATCTCTAGATCCTAAAAATAGAAAGCTGAAATTTGTTTTCAGAGTGTGTAAAGCATAATGTAAGAAAGTAGATTGGTTTATAGCAAGTAATTAGCAAAAATGTTTGATTATTTAACAGTGGTGAATATTTCTATATTTGTCACTATGCAATTAGATATGTACAATGATTTCTATAGTATTCGATAAAATTCACATTTTTGTCAAAGAGTGATTATCTTCATGTATTTATATTCAAATTGATTAGATAAATTATGATTTTAATTAATTATTACATAATCTATAACATCAGCTGGTTAGATAATCACTATATTTTGATATTGACGATTCAGATTTAATGAAACGAATATATTTTAAATTAAGATTGAATTTAAATTAACATATAAGTAGCATTCTATTATTTTCTATTTAATTATGAGGATTAATTCAACCATAGATACAATAACAATAAATTGTTAAAAACAATAATACCTTTAAATGTTATTTTATAGAAATATGGCCTACGGACTTAAACAGTCGAATTTTATTAGTACCTCATTACTTTCTATCTCGAAAGGAATGTTAAGAGTTTCATGACTTCTCACATGTACACATAATCCTGCATTTATCACTCTATCTCTACTTATATCACCAAATAAGGTGAAATTCCAATAAGACGGTATATGATTACCTGATATTGTGTAATAAGAACTGATTGGATAACTAAATACCATTGTTGAGTGCATATTCTCAGCAACTTGTAGTGGAAAATTTTCAACAGATGGTACAACTGCTAATTTATTGCCCAATCTCTTATTCAGAATGGTGCCAATAGAATTGTCAATGTAATTACCATAATTCGTTATAATTATATAATCTGTTGTCCAATTAGCATTTCGTAGTTGTTTTATTATCTCTGAAGGTACAAATGGCATTAATAAATGATAATATACAGTAATTAGTTGGTTTTGATACTTTAATATAGTTTGTACTATATCAGTCCTATTTTCTTCAGAAAAGAATATTATTTTATTAATATATCGATTCTTCATATTAAAATCAATTGTTTGTTGAAATATCTCTACTGATGATCCAGCTGGAATAAGTACCAACATTGTTGTAACTTCATTTCTTATTCTAATCAATTGAGATGCTGATATTGGTGTTATAACTTTTAAAAAATCAAAAACTGAACTATCTGTATGATGTAAGTATAAATACTTGATAAATAACTTCAAATTCAGTTCTGGGATAGATTGTGCCAACTGTAATATTTCTTCCATTGAATTGCTTACATCTGCAATATCTTTCATTGTTTGATAAGATGATAGTATAACGTTTTGTGGATCTTTCATCAATCTAATACCTAATAATATTTTCATTAATTCTAATGGGATTTTTGGATAACCAAATCCTTGGAGTTCTCAAGTATAAATCAGTCACATTTGTAAAGAAATCTCTCTATTTAACAACATAATAATAATAATATACATTTCTTTCAAACCATTGTATTTTATCATTACACACATTATTAGGGAATAGATAAAAACAATAACGAAATCTTCTTTCAGCTTCAATAAAATCTCCTTTATTCATACTCAAAATACCAAGTGCTAAATTATACTTTATATTTGTTGGATTCCATATTAATAAATCAAATAGTGTTCTTTTGTTAGTTGTTACTAAATAGTTAGTATAAACTGCATCTTCATTTATTGTAATAAATCCTAAAGCTTTTCTGAAGAAACTATTCCATTCTTCTACTATTTGATATCTATTAAACAATAATTGTCTCCTATCTTTAATGGTTTTTGTTACTGTATCATAATATGGTCTATTAGTTGCTAATCTTACTGCCATTTCTACATATTCTTCAAATGAATGAGCAATTCTATAAACAATAGTTGAATATAACTTTAACAACAATATATATATACAATTCTGTCATATTTATCATATGATAATAAGCATGTCCCATTCTTCCCTTTAAATAAGGTTGTGGCCAAGTTACAAATGGTTTCTATTACAAAAAAATAAATAAAATAAAACATAATAATATAATAATACTCCCACAATTAGTGCATCAATTGATGTTTTAGATCCTCCAAATGGGAATGGATGTAAGACAATATCTACACCACTCATATACTCTAAATAACCTTTATACCAAGTCCTCTCTAAGAATTTAACTGATGAATTAAATAACTTCTCACCCATTGCAAATTTCAATCTATCTTTTGTAATATTAGTCCATTTTGGTGATCTTCCATTCACATAAACAACATAACTATTTGGAACTCTTTTTACTATTTCTGCTACAGCTTTATCAAAATCAGGATGCAATTTGAAATTACTCTAATAAATAATATATAACATTATATATATACTTGTAAGACTGAGAAAACAATACTATTCTTTGATATTCCCCAATGTTCTTCTCTATCATAAACAGTATCCACAAATGGCATTGTAGAATACCAAATACCTTGATCACCTATTAATATTGGCTGTTCTCTGTATTTGTCACGAGGATCGTCAGTTTCTAATAAATCGCCTGTAAAGAAGTAATCCATTGTTGGCATACCACTTGTTACTGGATTTCCCCAAAATTGACACTATTTCATAATAATAATAATAATAATAATATATATATATATATATATACTTGAATTCCAGCTAATCTCATATTAGCTAATACATACACTTGCCATCCACTCAATATATCAGCATATACCAAAATATCAAACTGTAACTGTTCAATCATTCTTTGATTATAATAAGTTTCTAAAGCTAATGATACCTTATGAACACCTGGCATATCTCTTTCATTAGGCATATCATTGAATGAAAACATATAAACTTCATAACCTAATTCTGGTAAACTCTTTATTACTCCTTCTAATAATTCAACATGTGGTGAAAATGTATTGAAAATTCGAGAAATAAAACCAATTCTTAGTTTCTTATCTAATGATGGTAATTTATAACCATTTTTTAACCATTCTGCTGTATAAACTAATTGTGGTGATTTCTTCCTTACCATATTACTAAAATTTATCATTATATCTTTATCATTAAATCCCATATAAGGTAAATAAAATATAGAAACCATATCACAGTTTTCTATGGCAGTATCAATTGTTACATTGATTTTTTCAGCTTTTTTAATTCCTTCAATTAAATATCTTCTTGTTTCTATCATTGCTTCTTTACTTTCTATTATACATGGCACAATTATGTCTTTCTTTATTTTATCACAGGAGTTGTTAGTATGTTCTGCTAAATAATCATTTATTCTTCTCACTTCCATTTCATCGTTTAATAACATTGCAATTCTTCCTCTTGTATCGAAGAGACCTGTATTATTTGGATCTATTGCTTCAGCTTGCTTTAATACTTCTTTAGCTTCAATAAATTGAAAATGAATCAAATCGTAATGAATTTCATCAGCCATAAATTCAATATCATTTGGATAATATTTTCTAGCAATTTTGATGGCTTTTAATAGTTTATCTGTATTACTTAACATCTATAATTTATTATTAAAGAAAATTATATTTTTAAAATACTTTATTAACATAAATGATTGTTTTTAAACATACTATATTACTTTCATCTATTTCTAAACATTTGTCTAAAGCTTCATCACCAACATTCCATAAACCAACACCATAACTACATTTAGCTATATTGTTATAACAGTTATCATAATTTGGTTGTTTCTCACACACTTCTTTTAATATTTTGAATGATTCAATTTTGTCTTTTTCAAGAATTGTTACTGCATATCTATCCATATATTTTATATCACCAGGATTTAATTTGTATAAAATATATGCTGCAGCTTGTAAACTATCCATTGCCTCTTTACTGGTTCTATTTGCCAAATCAAAGACTTTATCAAAACATTGAGTGAAATTATTCCATTCTGATTCATCTAATTTGCTTTTAAAGATAGGTGCAAATTCGTCCAAGTCTTTTTGAACTTCTGCTGTGAAATTTAAAACAGTTTTTTCAAGAGTGATATTCAATCTACACAACTTGTAAAGAATCGATATTCCACATAATCTGTGATCTGCATTGCACAATCTAAAAATGTATTACTATCTTTATACTCCTTATTTTCAGTAAGTTCTTCATTAATAAACCCACCATAAAAGCAACTACACCATTGTAATATAACTATTAATGATATTTAATTTTTATACAACAAAAGACAACCAATCTTAAGAAATATCCCATTTTTAAATTCTATTTTGCATTTATGAGTTGGCTTGTTGTTAAGCAAACTATTGAAGGATATTTAATTGAATTACTCTTCTTATAGATAAAAATGAGCAAAGTATATTTCACTCATTATCTATAATCCTTTTCAACTGTTCATATATGTTATATAATAGGAGAAATCTGAAGGATCTTTTTTAAGTCGTTTAAAAGGCTTTGGATCAAGAAAGAAAGTATTTTTTTATTTGTTATTTTATTTATAGATTGATGAAGAACCCAAAGAAACTGAAAAAAAGTCATGGTCTTTATTTGGATCAAAATCCACACCAGGTAATATCAAAAAAGTATATACAATAGAAACTTAAATCTAAATGTAGGATCAATCAAGTGAATTCGATTCCACACCATCAACCAAAACTAAATTACCACCAATGGGCCATGAAGGAGCAGGAGATAGAGATGATCTACAGTCAGATCGTATAAATATTCATTTTATTAATACAAATAAATAGGTGGTGAAGATGCAGCTCCAGCACCATCACTCACAGCTTCAACTTCACAAATACTAGAAGATATGGAAATAGAAAGAATAAAAGAAATAGAAAAGATATTATCTGAAGAAAATATAGATATCAAACAACTAAAAGACAAAGCTTGGCATGGAATACCAGATAAATACAGAGCAATAACATGGAAAATATTATTCGGCTATTTACCTCCCAATAAAAACAGAAGAGAATTAACAATGAAACGAAAGAGAGAAGAATATACAGATTGTATACCAAGATATTATGATAGTGATACTGAAAAGAGTGAACAGGAACAAGATATGTTGAGGCAGATATTAGTGGATATGCCTAGAACTGCACCTGGAATACCATTATTCCATCATGAAATAATACAAAAAGTATATATAAAGAATTTTTTATTTTTATTTTTGAAATAGAGTATGGAAAGAATGTTATATATATGGTCACTACGACATCCAGCTACACGTTATGTTCAAGGATTCAATGATATTATCACACCATTCTATATAGTCTTTTTAGCTGATACAATTGGCGATATTAAACAAACTATTTCTTATGATGTTAGTAAGCTGAGTAATGATGTTATATTGAATATGGAAGCTGATACATATTGGTGCTTCTCTAAATTGATCGATGGTATTCAAGATCACTATACATTTGATCAAAGTGGTATTCAAAAATGTATTAGTAAGGTGCAAGATATTGTAGAGAGAATGGATGCACCATTAAATCAACATTTGACAGAATTAGGTATAGAATATATACAATTTGCTTTCCGATGGTTTAATTGTTTCCTATTGCGTGATATTCCATTGAAATCGATTGTTAGATTATGGGATACATACTTGGGAGAGGATAATGGGTTTGAAACATACCATGTTTATATATGTGCAAGTTTTCTTCTTTCTTTTGCTGATAAAATAAAGTCATCCGATTTTCAAGAGATTATATTGTTCTTACAAGATCCTCCCACAGGTGCATATGATATAAAAGATGAAGAATCGTTATTATCTCAGGCTTACGTGTTGAAGAGTATGTTTTCAACAAAGTAGTGTAATAGTAATAATATACATAAGGGTAATAATTATTATTAAACCTCCTTATTGTTGTTAGTTATTGAGAAAAATAGAAAAAAGTCAAAAACTTGACTTGATTCTTCAAGCCAAACCTTTATCCCTAATTTCTTCTTTCAAAATCTATCGAAATGTCCAATGTTTTAGATGAAGAAAAACCATTACAAGATTCTATTATCTGGGAACTACAGAAATCATATTATGATAATATTAATATCAAATGTTGGAGTGATGGTATAGTCCCAAATTTCGTCACTTCAAATTGCTTCATTGCCCATCAATATGCTAGAGGTATTTTAACATTTATTAGAAGTTATTATGCAAGGTATTATTTAATAATCTAATTTTATACTCTTTCAATAGCCCTGATGCTGATAAAAGCCAACCAATATATATTCTAGAATTAGGAGCAGGCCATGGCAAATTGACATTCCATATAGTCAAGTTTTTGTTGCAAATGAAAGAATTCTTTCCTCCCGGTGTTGATCATCCATTCAAATGCATTTTAACTGATTTTAGCAGTCATTTTGTTGATTTTTGGAGAAATCATCCACCACTTGCAGAATTAGCTAAAGATGGTTGGTTAGATTACGCTGTTTTTGGTATAATTATATATTATTATCAATTTTATGTATTTAACATTAT
Source organism: Proteromonas lacertae (assembly GCA_002245135.1). Lineage (NCBI taxonomy): Eukaryota > Bigyra > Opalinata > Proteromonadidae > Proteromonas > Proteromonas lacertae. Next base: position 106,170 of record NGBS01000878.1, read on the forward strand.
ATAGATGCTGAAAATGATACACAACTCGATCTAGAACTAAGCCATACAGTAATTAAGCAAAATGATCTTCACAATCCACTAGTGGTAGTAGCAAACTATTTATTCGATTCATTAAAACAAGCTGCAATGAGATTTTCTAAAGATAATGTAGAAATTGTCAATTGCAGAGTATTAAGTGATAGAGCTGAAATACCCTCTACCTATCCTGATGTAATAAACCATATGACATGTGAGTGGTCTTATGATAGTTCTACAATAGATCACTTCAACGATGAAAAATTAAAGAATGTTTTAAAACAATATACTCAATTTGAAAATAGTACCGTTTTAATACCAATTGGTTCAATAAATACAATGAAAAATATTAAAATATTATCTAATAACAAATATTTAATGTTAGTAGGTGATAAAGCCTATATTTCATTAGCTGAAATATCTAATTTAGGATCTCCATTTATATCTCTACATGGTTCATTTTCTTTCGTTGTTAATTTACATTGCATAATGGAATATATCAAACAAAGTGATGATGATAATAGTAGCGGTGGTGGTAATTGTCTAGTAACACCATATACTGATGGAATTAAGTGCTGCTCATTCTATCAAGGAATCGATAAGAAGGTAATGAATCAATTCTGTTATTTCTGGAAAGTATAATTTGATATATTTTATTTATAATTTTTGTTTAGACTCAAATGGAAGTATTTGGTCCAGAAACATTTAGTCGATTACAGCGATCGATTAGAGAAGAAACTAATTCACCATCTTTAAAGAATGCATTATCTGTAATAAGATTGAGTTATTTTGATAGTGATGTATTTTATAAATTTAGACAAGTATGTTTTATATATATTATTATTATTATTATATGGTTATTGGTATATTTTCCTATTTAATATTTATTAAAACTATCAATATTATAATCTCATTATATACCTATATTATATATATATATATATATATTACTGTTATTGACCGAAATTTATATTTCATTACAACAAAATATGAATATAAATATGTGCAATAACAACACTCAAATTTTAACAATACTCTCTATATATTTTAATAGGTTTTAATTGATCGAATTCCCTATGTCAATGAACGCCAGATGGAAGATATACTTAAAGATTTGAAAGAGATCTATAACAACTACTATCCTTTACAAAGAATTAAAGATATTACATTTGAATTAGGAAGGATTTATATGGGAATAAAACAGTACAAAACAGCGTTGAATTATTTCGAAGATTCGAAAAAATACTGTGGCGAGCATCCAATAAGCTGGTATAACATGGGAATCTGCTATTTCAATTTGAATGAATTTCAACAATCATTTGATTGTTTTAATCGATCATTGAATCTTAGACCAGATTATCATGATGCAAGGAGCTGGAAAACAAGAGTTGAAAGCAAATTAGCTTCAGAATCTAAGGCAAGTGAAGAAAATAAAACTGAAACAGTTTAATTATTATTATAATTGTGATTTTTTGCATGTTGTGTTGTTGAATGTTGAATAAAACACTAATAATTGTTATAAAAGTTTGACATAAGTTTGTCACTTACTAAAACTTTGGTTATTTTAATATTTTCCAGCAACGTACATTTTTGTCGAGCAATTTAGGTATTTTGTCTTTTTCTTCATAAACCATTCTAGAACCAAGCTAAGCGCTAGCAAATACAATTCAAATACCAGTTTTTTATATAACATTCAATCAAAAGAATAAAATCATTTGTAGATATCATAGACTTTATTATGACACACGATAAAGAGATAGATAACAGTATGGTTCTACCTATTTGTCCTTCTAAGAGTGGTATTGACACAAACTTATGCAAATACATAACTAACACCATACCAGACAGTTTTTGTTCTAATCATTTAATTACACCAATAATTCCATTTCAATTCTACTCTAATACGAGAGATTTTATGAATTACTCGCCTGCCAATTCTATAACATCTTTTAATAGACATTTGGACGGAAGTAGATGTGTAAATATTTATATATTTGAAGTTACAAATAAGAACAACTCTCAAAAGAATAATAATAAATCAAATGAGCTTTCTAAAAATATAACAACTGCTCAACATCAACACAATTATAATAATGGTGATATAACACCAATTATACAATTCACTGATGAGTATGAAGCAGAAAAAATAAAACGGAAAAGACAAAAAACATCCACATCTTCTTCTCAAGCATATAATATACAATATAGTTGTTCATCCAAATACAAAAAATACGATACAGCAAAACAGCAAAAAAAAATAGCATATGATGTAATTGACGTTTTTGACAAGCCTTCAAATGTAATTATATCTGCAACTAGTATAGAGAGTCAACAAGTAAGTGGCAAAAGAAAAAGGAAGATAGCTAAAGAACAAATCAAACATATCTCATTAGATGTTTAAGAATAGTAACTCAATCAACTAAAAGAATAAAATGATATAAAAAAAAAAATAAAACAAAAAAAAATAAATAACTACTTTACTAATCATTACTGAATATAAATGACATTGCTATTTTAAGCAAATAATATACACTTATAAGTATTATGTTTGTTGAACTATTAAAATTAAACAAATAAAATGAGTTATTTAAACTAAGAAACTAAGATATTTGACTTGATTTTAATCTGTGACTTATTGTAACTAAAACTATAAAAATATTTCTATATTGACATTTTATAAATAACATAATGTATTACATCTTAATAAGAGATGTTATAAGAATTTTACAAAAAAACAAATTTTACAAAAATATAATAAATATATTATGTTTATTAGCTTATTCCATTTATATCATTATTTAGCATTATCTAATTCTAATAAATATCATTTGAGGGATTATTATTTATATCAAACTATATTATTTATGCAATATGGATAATAATAATATTCATTCTTCAGATTCGAAAGGTGTTGAAGAGGAAAGTGAGGTTTTATCAACTAATAAATATAAACACAGATTATCTAATACAGATTCAGATATTTCATATTCTATTTCTAAACACTTCAAAAAACAAGAAGATGAAGAAGATATTTCATTCAATTTATCTTCATTATCTCAAGAAAATGAAAATTCTTCTTCTTTCACTACTTTCATCGATCAACAGATTAATCAAAATCAAATTCAACAACAATCTCCTCCTCTTTTATCACAACAAATATTATCTTCTTCATCATCATTATTATTATCTAAATCAGATATTATATCAATCGATTTTCCTATTCAACAACAACAACAACAACAACCTTCATTATCACCTATACAAATATCATATTTTAGTAAATTTCAGCATGATATTAAAGATATGTTAATTATAGAATCAGTTAATGAAGTGGATAAACAACTGTTTCAAGATCAATTCAAACATCAATCAATTAATCCCATTTTTGAATCAAAATATACAAATAGACCTCCATTCTTTAAAAAGAAGACTTGTATTAGAGATAAATTACCTTGTGATGATAATAAGAGTTTCTTATATTGTATTGCTTATCATTTCTCACAAAAATCAACTTATTTACAGGATTATAAAAAGATGGCTTTGGATAAATATATTTATGATATTAATCAACAACATCTATGTTATCCAGTTAATCCATATGATGAAAATATATTATTTCAGTTTGAAACTAATAATAATATCGCCATTAACATCTTTTATATGAATCAACAAGAGAAAGTGGAGATTCTTAGAAATACATCTTTCAAAGATCATTCTCACAAAATTGATGTTGTCAATATGTTGTTTCATAAATCATCTGACAGAACAGTCAAGTATTTGTATATTGCTTCTTTACCAACTATTCTGGGATATGTTTATAACCAAAACATGAAGAACAAACATGTCTGTCCATTGTGTTTACAAATATTAGATACAGCTAAGAAGTTAGAACTTCATAATTCACAATACAATTCAAATAAAATAATATAGATTATAACTAGTTTTTAATTTCATAAATGTTTTGATATTTAGATGTTGCATTATAAATTAACAATAAATGAAGAAGAAAATGATAAAAATAATAAATTGATTTGATTATGGTTTGTTCAAAATAGAAATTAATAAAAGAAAATATTGAATGAGATATGATAGATATCATCTATATTCTATTATTTTTATTCAATATAAAACACATATCAACCAATAATAGGCAATATATTAGTATTTAGTTCAATACTAACAACAATGTGAATAAAGTGAATAACAACATCATTGAATATCTATTACCATTATTATCTGATCCATTCACATCAACCTCTACTCCAACATATTTATATATATCTGGATTCACTTTTATTAATTCTTCTTTTATTGTTGAAATACTTGTTTCTTTCATTATCTTCTTCATTTCTTCTTTTGAAGTCTTATCAACCACTATTATTGATATTTCTAACTCAATTGATTTATTTTCTTCTATCATTCTTGATTTAGATTCTTTTGTTTGTATTGTAATATCTTCATCATGTAATATTATATTCTTTTCTTCATATATTTTCTTTATTGTTTGTTTTATATCATTAAATAAACTACTCACATCAACAGAAGTAATATTTGATAGAATCATTGTTATTTCTACTGTTTCTTCTTTTTGAGTTGTTGGATTACTTTCAGTACTTTCACTTGTTTCAATTGTTTGACTTGTTTGACTTGTTTCAATTGTTTGACTTGTTTCAATTGTTTGACTTGTTTCAATTGTTTCAATATCACTATTATCAATTAGTTTGATTTTTTCTTTCATAAATTCATATACTTCAGTAAAATTACTCTTATATTGTTTAATTAGTTTATTTCCATCTAAACCTATTTCATATGCAATTGCATTAGTATTAGCTATGTATTTATTAAATTGAAAATTATATCCACTTTCAATAAAATAATATCCATCAATTCCTTCTCTTGTGTATATAAATTCATTACTACTACTCTGCATATTAGAGAAATCTTCATTCTCAAGTAATGCAGAAAAAGATTTACCATAATCCCAATCTTTGTAAGTATCTTCATTATAAACAATACCATTAAACATAAGCTTCTGATATATTGAACCATCTTCTTTGACAGTATTATGAAAAACACATTTATCTTTTGGAATTGGTTTTATTGATTTGGATATTTTATTCACTATATTCATCATTGATTCACCATCTATTATATATATTGATAAATTAATATACTTGTTTCTGTTAAATCATATTCAACTTTTTCATTCCCTTCAATTATAAGTTTTGTATTATCAAATAAGAAACTGCCTTTTGGAAAGTTGAATGTCATACCTTCACATTTTGTATTTATATCTCTATTTCAGAATATAAGTATATTATTCATACTTTAATGGAATAAAACCTACACAACTACTAATATCATTCTTTTCAAAGTCTATTCCACTTAAACCATTATCAAAATCTTCTACTGTATTTATAATAAATGATTTTATTTCTTCAGATAGTGTTTTAACAAATTTGTATTGATATAAATCACCATTCTTTATTCCCTGTTCAATATATGTAAATAATGTTGAGGTAATGAAATAACCAACATATTTATTTTTATCAGCACTTTCATAATAATATCCTTTCTCTGATGTTAGTTTTTCTTTTGAATTTGACAATACCATTCTATTTCTTTTTGTTTGTTGGTTTTCTAATGATTCAACATATGCATTATATTTTGCATAAATATTATTTACATCATTTGTTAACATATTCTTTATTTCTGTTTTACTGTATTGTTTATACCAAGAATCTGAATATCCTCTTCCTGGTGATAATAAATCTTTATATAAAAACGCATATTCACATTTTTCTTCAATACAAGAAACATGTTGATCAAAACCATCAGTTATTCTCATAGCTGTATAAGTATCATACATTGTAATGTTTGTATCAAAATAAACAAATTCAGCATAAGAAATGCCTTGATCAACATCTTCATCATATGATATCATAAAAGCTTGTTTTGGTGTAAAAATTCCTTCCTTTCCATACATGTAAAATTGATCAGCTGATGGAGCTATTAATCTAATATGAAGATATTCTATTCTATAATCAATCTCTTCAGTTGCTATTCATTATTTAATTAATAAAAATAATACTTAACAAATTATCCTCATTACCACTAAAACCATTTTCAAATACCATCGTATCATGTTCTGCATTATAGCTGATAGGAGAATCATATCCATCTATTTTTGAAGTTACTTCATTCTTTATTCTTTCACACATCTTTTCCAAATCTCTATAATAAACAATATAAATATAAGTTAGTAATACACAATTGTATATTCTTTGTGTTGGATTGAACAACCATCAACTCCATTAAACTCAGCAACTTCAGATTGGCTAAAATAGAAGAATGATTGGGTTTTATTCAACTCACCTTTGGTAATATCATATTTAGGACGATTTCCACTGATTGTAATAGAATAAACTAGCTTAACCATCTTAAAATCTTCAACTTTTGTTCTCTCAACGATTAACATTCTTGTGTTTGTAATAAAATATACTTCATTATAATCATCATAACTCTGTGAAACAGATTTATGTAAATCTAACACTTCATTACCTGATTTTGATTTATGTCTTCTTATCTTGCTCAAATCTCTTTCATCTGAATAGCAGACTAATAATAAAACCACAATAAGAATGTCTAATGAAAGAGAAGATAATATTTATAATAAAATACTTAAGATTTTCATTATTTTAGTGTAAAATGTAACGGTTTTTCAATTTACTTTTAAACATGGATTGTTAATTATTTAATTGTATGACATTCTAATGGTTCTCTTCTTTTTTATTACAATATATTTATTAATGTGTAGATTTTACTTTTATTATAAATGTATAACGAAATAAATCCTTTCATCTAACTAATTCATATTTTATATAACCTATTGATATTGCGTACATTAGCAATATGAAATACTAATACAATTAGTGTAATTATAACAAAACAAACTATTAACAATAAAAGTTGCATCAAAACATCTATATAGTAATAAATTATATGAATACCACCTTCAGCACAATTTCATATTTTTACATTCATTATACATACACTCCATAAATATTTCAACCCACAAACACTTTTCAATTTCCTTTACACTATTTTTCACTCTACAGTCGTTTACTTTATTTGCTTCACATATTTATTTGTCTCTATCATTTTAAAGTCTTGATTTATTCGATGTAACTGATTTGAAAATAATGAAACGAATTTATTTCAAAAATTAATCCAAAATCAATATTTTGCTAAAATGAAAGTAATAGATAGTGAAAATAATGGTAAAGAATAATAGAGATTGTTTATCAATAGATTTGTGTTGAAATGAAAATATATCAGTGATTATAACTCTATTTATATATATTCTATTAAAGAATATGGTAGTGCTGGTAGTATAATTCCAATAACAAAGCATATACTTAAATAAATCAATTAATCAAATTTATTCTAAATTAGTATAAATATATCAGTTATTCACATTTAATATGCCTATAAAGTGTTTTAGTAGATAAGCAACTTCGATTTGAATAACCGAATTGTTTTCTTAGCTTATAAACAACATAATTAAATGAACCTGTTGTTGGATTATCAAGTCCATAATCATATTCATCAGGAGATGAATTTTTCGTAAATAATCTTCTGAAATACTTGTGAAAGTACGTTTCTTGTGTATATTTTGTACTTGCAGGATAATATTTCAATAATAATCTATGAATTATTGATTTATAATCATATTCAATAAATGTTTGCTTTTTCAAGGATTGTTGGAATGTATGTAAGTTGTTTAAATATTCTAAATTATTCTCACAGGCGAACATAAATTCTTTCATTATGAATAAATTACCATTTCTATACTCAATATATTAAATGAGATTAATATCATACACTTTCCTTTCGTTTGAAGATAAACCATTTACTAACTCTAAATCAAAATAAAATGATAGAGAAAGACAATAATCTTCAATAAATTTCATTACTTGCTCCTAATTATGAAATAATCACTACATTAATACTTTTGTTATGAATATGTTGCTATATACATTCGACAGCACTAATAAAATAGAGTTTATATCAGTGGTATTGAAAAAAAGGAATAGAGAAACAAATTGGAAGTAATCATTGAATGAAACTCTTCCTACACAAAAATAAAAAATAGATATACCATCTTTGAAGAACATATTAACGAATTGTTTGCCTACTACAAACTGGCTGAGTATACTTGTCTTAGTTATCACAGAACAACATGTTTCTGTGCAGATATTCATGTATGCTTTAGCCACACTTTTTACATTATCATTTGACACTAAAATAGAGTTTAAGTAATATACAGAACAGAGTTTGTGCCATTAATTTACTGATATTCGATAGTTTAAAGTCACCGTTGAGTTGTTCAATATTACCTTCAATTTTATGCAGATTACACTGAGGAGACTATTAGCTTATTATATGTTAATGATATACTTCGTCTACAGAGAAATCTTCGGTAATGATGGGAGATAATGTTATTCTTAGCTCCTTCGATAAATCTGGGCTTTTTCTACCCTCCATATAAATACTTGATTAGTTTTTAATAACCGACCAATAAAATGAATCGTTATCCTATTAAAGAACAGACATTAGAATTATAGAAGAACATCTATAGATAATTAAAATTGGATAAGGAATTCATAGATGAATTAATATTATGTAGGTATTCTGATAATATTGTAACCATTTGACAAACAAAAAATCATAACAATATCTTATCAACAAAGCAATTATCTAGATATTTTTACTCTAATTGTAATTTTATCATTTTGCACATCACAATTTAGAATGGCAACCACATCTATAAAAAATATAGGATTGGACTAAATTTAGAAAAAGTAAAGGTATTAAAATAATAAAAAATCATTATAACATTAGAATAATCCTCACTATTAAACATAGGATGGCCATTCTTAAAACATAATCACTTTTTTATTTATAATGCTAATATATATAAATACTCTTCATTATTGTGCATATAAACCTCTATGTAAGATATCCTGTAATCTCAAAAACTATAATGTCCATATCAGAGTAAAATCATCACAATTAATCATCATTCCGAAAATAGTAGTTTATATTGCACGATAATGCGATTAAACAGCATAATTTCATTTCATTTCTCTCTAAAATTGAAAAATGATTTTTATGTTTGTATCGAGCCAAGCTTTCAGTAAAAAAATCATTTTAATTTTTGGCTGAAATATAATGATATTGTTCCTATATGGAGTGGAATAGAATTAAATTATTCAAGATAAACAAATAAATAGAGAGAAATAAAAAAAATATATAAAGACAAATTCATTTAGGTTTTACTTTTACAAAAAGTATTCTGGATTAGGTTGTTTTGTAGGAATGCCCCTCTCTTCTTGAGGTGCAGCGTTGAATTCTTTGAAGTTATATGTAGTTGTATCACTAATTTCCATAATAGCAGCTATATTACCACATCTGTAACAATAATTTGGTGCGGACCAAACTGTTACTAACTGTTTATCATACATCCATTTATATCCCTCCATAACTAACTGATGTGCTCTACATATCACACCTATACTATTTGCATAATTAAATTCTTTTACTTGATTTGCACCAAATACATATCCAGCTCCTCGTGGACTGATATCCCATGTATCAATAATTTCAGGATCTGACCATAATAAATCACACATCGCTCCTTCATGTGGCACTTCTTGTTTTCTATTGATTGTACGTATTTGATCTAATGATTTTATTGAGGGTGATAATCCACCATGAACGCAGAATAATGTATTATCGATTAGAGCAGAAAGTGATAAATAGTCGAAAACATCTGTACAATAACGCCATACATTGACTGAACCAAACTTTCTCAAACACTCATCGTAGAAACCATAAACTTGAGTGATTTGTCTAGTTTCATGATTGCCACGAAGAAGTATTATTCTGTCTGGATATCTTACTTTTAGTGCTAGAAGCAATAAAAATGTTTCTACACTATAAAAGCCACGATCTACAAAATCACCAAGAAATAAATAATTTGTTTTTGGACATCTATCACCTTTTCTAAATAACTCTAATAAATCATAAAATTGACCATGTATATCTCCACATACCTAAGAAAAATACATATAAACACGATTTAATACAGTTACAGGTGATCTTACACTCTCAACATTGCTTTCTTCTATGAATATATCCCTTGCTTTAGCGCATAGATCTCGAACTTCTATTTCTGTTATACATTTACAATTATAAAGCTATGCAAATGATAGATGATTAATACAGTATCTATTTGTCTATCCAAATCACTTTTATCGGCCATCTTCTCACGAATAAGATAAAAATGACAATATCAATTTAAAATTGAGGTTTGAGAAACGAGCCAGATTGGATTTTTTGATTTCTACACTACAAAACAACACAATTTAAAGTTAAATCCTTTATATCATTTAAAGAACATAATAATAATAATTATATTGATTGAAATATATACAGGAAAAAGTGTAATATTTGTATAATCTACCAAGCATCATTAAAAGTAGAAGCATTACGACTATTATTTCTAAAACTTCCACCATCACTCGAACGATTGTTATAAGAAGATGAACTGTTATTATGATAACTGTTATTAGATCTATCATTTCTAAATCCACCACTACCACTCATGCTACTACCAGCTGCATTATAACTATGCATATTACTACCTCCTCCTCCACTACTACCACCTCCTCTTCTATTGTTATTATTACTACGATAATCTCTACCACCAAATCTATTACCACCACCTCCACCACGATTATATCGATTATTATATCTTCCACCACCACTGTTACTACCACTATTACCATAAGAACTAGCATTCTCTAAGAAATCAGGAATCTCTTGCTCATTCTCTATTAATCTATCTATTAAATCAGTTGTAATATTTCTATTATTATCATTATAATAAGATATAGCATGACCTTCATTTCCAGCTCTTCCAGTCCTTCCAATTCTATGAACATAATCTTCAATATTACTAGGTAAATCGTAATTAATAACATATTGTACATCTGGAATATCTAAACCTCTTGAAGCTACATCAGTTGCTACTAATATTGGAATAATTCCCTTTCTAAATCCATCTAAAGCTATATCACGATCTTCTTGAGATCTATCACCATGAATAGAGGCACAACCAATATTTTGAACATTTAATTCATTCTGTAATATATCAGCTTGTCGCTTTGTATCTACAAATACCAATATTCTTTCATCAGGATGTTCTCTAATAAAGTGAGATAAGAATGCTTGTTTCTCATTCTCTGGTACATATAATACTGACTGTACAATATCAGAAGCAGCAGCACCTACTCGTCCAATAGCTAAAAATAAATAGTCTTTGAGAAAATCACTAGCTAATTCTTGTATCTCTTTAGGGAATGTTGCACTAAACATTGATGTTTGTCTATCTTTAGGCATATCAGAATCATCGACAATTTGTCTGATTTGTGGTTCAAATCCCATATTCAACATCTTATCTGCTTCGTCTAATATTAGATATTTGATTCCATTAAAGGATACTTTACCACGTTGATAGAAATCAACTAATCTTCCAGGAGTACCAACTAATATATCAGCACCTCTTTCTACTTCACGTAATTGATCTTTAAAGGGTACACCTCCGTAGACTACTACTGGATAGATACCTGTCTTGAAACAAAACTATAAAAAAATAAAAAATGAATAAAAAAAAAAGAATAGAGAGAAAAAAAATCAATATATTGATATATATATACCTTTTCTGCTTCTTTGTAAATCTGTTCTGCTAACTCTCTAGTAGGTGCTAATATTAATCCAGTTGGATATATTCTATGATCTGGTGGAGTTCTATATCTAGGACCTGATTTTAACATCGATATAATTAGTGGAAATAAAAATCCACCTGTTTTACCAGATCCTGTTTGAGCACAAGCCATTAAATCTCGATTGGCTAAACCAATGGGGATGGAAAACTTCTGTACTGGAGTTGGTCGTGTAAAGTGTGAACGAGTAACATTATCCATTAATGATGTTGGAATTGTTTCTGGTAGAAATTCCAAAATTGGCTCTGGAGGAGAATTGCCACTTAAATCTACAGGTATTTCATCAAACTATTTATAATGAATATGTAAAATTATTAATATACTCTGTCAAAATTAATACCTTGCGTTACAACATCTCCTGATTCAAATAATTGTCTTTCCATAACCACTGGAGGATTAAAATTGCCATGATATCCTAAATTATTGGCACGAGGACGAAATGAACGATAAGAGGAGTAACCTGAACTTCTAGTACTTCTGGGTGTTCCACCAGTTGGACTAGGTGTTGGTGGTTCTGATGACCATCTACTGTTTCCATAATTTGTAGGGAAGTTGAGATTGTTAGGTTTACCATAGGAAGTTGGAGCTTCTCTTCTACCATAATATGGACGAGGAGATGGATTTGATGGAGGTGCATCGGATGGATTTCCACGCTTATGTGGTGGAACGTATCGGCCTATAATTGTATTAAATATATGATCAGTTTAATGAATTGCTGAAGAATATCAAATCAACATTTAAAAGATATATACCTGATGAGGAACTCATAATTTCAAAATGCAAAGAATAAGCTTGATTTGAAAACTTGTGCTTGATTAAAATCAAACAAACAAGTTTGATTCAAAAATTTAAAAATGTTAAGGGATTTAGATAGAATACGACAACTTGAGGAAGAAAATGGTTATTTGATCAAACAGAATAACCTGAAAGACAGAGAAATAAGGAATTTACTAGTATTTTAAGCAAGTTTTATTTAATTAGAAAGACTGTGGATGTAAACCAAATGATAGATTATTAGAAGATGTAGCAGACAGTTCACTAACTCCAAAGCCATGGTGTGAAATAGTAGAAAAAGCTGATGCAATTTATACTCCATTATTAGAAGCATATGATTATCAAATGGATAAATACCGTCAAACAATTGAAATGCATATAACAAAAACAAAAATATATCTAGAACAAATAGAAAAACAGAAAAAACAAATTAAAGAATTACAGGATGAGAATGTAGAACTAACAACCAAAGCTCTTTCAAATGCAAGAGAAATGAATCCACAAACATTTACAGATGATTATACAAGTAAACTAGAATCACAGCTTCAAGAATCAAAAGAATCTTATGTTGAGTTATATGAAGAAAATGTCCATAATAAACAAGAAATACAGCAATTAAATGCAAAAATACAAGACCAATATGACAAAATTGTACAATTTACACAAGTACTACAGAAAGCAGAAGATAAATACATTCAATTACAGCAGGAAAGAGATTATTATAAGAAATTTAGAGATTCAGTATAAATAACTATAATATATTTTTATATAGAGTATAACAGAAAGTGAAAAGTTACAAACCAAAATTGAAGAATTGAAACAAACAAAGAATTTATTAATTAAAGAGCACACAAGGCTGAAAACAGAATTAGCAGAATCAAAATCTAATGAAATGAATATAACTGAAGAATGTGATGGATTATTAAAACAATATAATGATCTAAAATTAGCCTATGATGAATCAAACCGTAAATTAGAAGACAATAAAAGTGAATTTGATAAATTATCATTAGAATTAGAAAATGTAAGAAAAGAATGGAATATGAATAACGAAGCAATGAGAGTGTTACGATTCAAATCAGATAATCAAGAGAAAGAAATAAAGAAGTTACAAAATGACTACAATAATATAAAAGAAGAGAATGATCAATTACAGGTAGAAATAAATAGAAAAGGAGTATTTTTTTTATTATATTACTTAAATAGTTGAGTGAAAAATCATTAAGGAATAGTATAGATTGTAAAGAAAAACAGTATGAAAGAGAAAAAATAGAATTAGAAACCAAAATGGAACAAGAATATAAAAGGATGGAAGATAATTATTTATCAGTAATAAAAGAGATCAGGGAACAGTTGCAGAATAAGATGGATAATAATAAAGACCAATTCCATAAAGATATGTCAAATAGAATGAATGAAATATATAGTGAATGGAATAATACAAAGAATATATATCAGAAGAAATATGATGATATTAATAAAGAATATAGAACTTTGAAGATGCAATTTGATTCAATTGTATAGATATTTCATATTTATATTTGTATAGAAAAGAAAAGCTGAAGCATTAGAAAAAGACTATAAAATATCAGAAGATCAGAAATATAATTTAAATAAACAAATCAACAGTTTAAAAGAAGAAAATCGATTATTAAGAAATCAATACAATGAATTGAAGCTTTCAATTGACAAGGCAAATGCAGTGATTGTTGATAAAGACAATATAGAAAATAATTATAAAATGCTAAGACATGATTATGATTTATTATTACACAAAATGGATAGTTTGAATAGAATGAAGATGGAAAATGAAAAAGATTTGAATTATAAGTTGGAGAAGTGCAATGAATTGAATAAAATATTTCAAGCGAAGAATAATGAATTGATTAAGAATATATCTATAATGCAAAGACAATTGAATGATTTGAAGAAAGAGAATATGTTGAATCAAATCAAAACTGATATATTAGGATTTAATAAAGAGAATTTTAATGATGAAAATGTGTTAGACAATTCTTCTGAATCTTTGTAGTTAATATAAATTTATTTTTTATTTTTTGATGTATATTTTGAATTTTGTGTTATAAAGTGATATAGATGTTTATTTCTGTTTATTTAAGGAAAAATAGTAAATTTGAAACGACTATATTTATATTAATTCAAAATCATTTCTTTAAGAAATGTCATTTATCTTGAGAATAAGCGAGAATAAAGGAGATCTTGGTCTTCCTATGGCTATTTGTGCTTTAGCTAAAGCTGAAGAATCTAACGTTTCAATTATTGTTGCTAAATCTGAAGGTATTTGATATTGAGTAATGTCATTCCATAGACGCAGTGGTTCCATGCATACAAGTATTGGATGAAGAAATAACTGAACCACTTGCTATGTGTCAAGCTGTTAGTAAAAAACTATCTCTTGCTGAGAATAATATTGATGCATTTAATTTTGCTACAGTATTTTATTTTTCATCATAAATATGTATAGACTAAATTATATCCCCATTCTAAAGCAGTATTTGAAATTGTGTCAAAAGGAGTAAAAGATGAAAATGATAAATCACCAGACGATATAAAACAAGCATTTAAAGCATTTAAAGATGATTTAACTGAATTAAATGAGATAATTGCAAAATCTGCAAATCCATTTTTAGGCGGTACGCAGTTATGTTTAGCCGATTTCTTAATTGGTGGATTATTATTCATTGGAGTATGTCCAAAATCATTCACTTTAATGCCACCTTCAACTATCTAAACAATTTGGCCAAGTTATGAAGTATGTGAAAGCAGTCACATCATCAGCAACATTAGAAGGTAAATCTGATAAGAAAAACGCATATTTCATCTTAGCCAACAACATGATTAAAGATTGTTACAATTCAATGAAAACAAAGGTAGATTTTTCAACAGTAGCTCAAAAGGGAGGTAAGAAAGAAGTTACAAAAGAAAATGAAGTAAAAGAAGTACCCAGACGTTCTAGACCACCATTAGCAAAAGTAGGAATACCTGAAAAAGGAAAGAGAAATATTTTAATCACTTCTGCCTTACCTTATGTCAACAATATTCCACATCTAGGTAATATCATAGGTAGTGTATTATCAGCAGATGTATATGCAAGATATTGTAGACAAAGAGGTTATAATACATTGTTTATATGTGGTACAGATGAATATGGAACAGCAACTGAGACAAAGGCAAAAGAAGAAGGTTTAACTCCACGACAGATATGTAATAAATACCATGATATTCATGATGCAGTGTATAAATGGTTTGATATTAGTTTTGATCAGTTTGGAAGAACATCATGTGATGATCCAAAGACTAATAAAGAATGGCCTCAAGTATATATATATATATATATATATTTATTTATTATAGACTGTTATTGCTCAAGATATCTTTACCAACCTCCACAAGAATGATTTCCTAGTGGAAGATCAAATCGATCAAGTTTACTGTTTAGATTGTAACACCTTCTTAGCTGATAGATTCATTGAAGGAACTTGTCCAAAATGTGGTTATACTGATGCAAGAGGAGATCAATGTGATAAATGTACTACTTTATTAAACGCTACTGAAATTATCGATCCAAAATGTAAAACCAATAAAGAGCATAAAGTAGAAGTAAGAAAGAGTGAACATGTATTTTTAAACCTTCCAAAGTTAAGTAATGAGTTAGTTGAATGGTTTAATAAGAGCAGTGAAGATGGAAAATGGACTTCCAATGCTAAATCAATCACCAAAGGTTGGATTGAAAGTGGATTACAAAAGAGATGTATAACAAGAGATTTAAAATGGGGAACTCCAGTTCCACTTGATAAATACAAAGATAAAGTATTCTACGTATGGTTTGATGCTCCAATTGGATATTTATCAATTACAGCAAATTATACTAAAGATTGGGAAAAGTGGTGGAAAAATCCAGAAGATGTAAAGTTAACTCAATTTATGGGTAAAGATAACTGTCCATTCCATTCAGTTATTTTCCCTTCTACTTTATTAGGAACAAGAGAAAACTGGACTTTAGTTAATAAGATAAGTTGTACTGAATATTTGAACTATGAAGGAGATAAATTCAGTAAAAGTCGTGGTAAAGGTGTATTTGGTAATAATGCAAAAGATACAAATATACCAAGTGAAATATGGAGATATTATTTATTAAGTATTAGACCAGAAACATCTGATTCTATGTTTTATTGGGATGATTTTGCTGATAGAAATAACAATGAATTATTGAAGAATATTGGTAATTTCATTAATAGAACATTAGCATTTGCTTATAATAAAATGGATAAAAAAGTACCAAAATGTTCAGTATGTGAAGAAAGAGAGGATGAATTAATGAAGAATGTAAATGAACAATTGAGTTTATATATTAGTAATATGGAAGATTGTCAATTAAAGAATGGTTTAAAGATTGTTATGGATATTTCACGTTTAGGTAATCAATATCTACAAGATAGAGAGCCATGGAGTATTATTAAAACTAATAAACCATTAAGTGAAAGTGTAGTTCATATTTCTATTGAATTAGTGAGATTACTAGCTGCTATTATTGAACCATTTATGCCTGGTTTTAGTGATAAGATATTCTATCAATTGAATATGGATCATATTGATATTCCTACTGAATTTACTATTAATAATGTTGAAGAAAACCATCCATTACCATATGAACCAATTCCTATATTTAGAAATATGACTGTTGAAGAGATTGAAGGTTATAAGAAGAAATTCTCTGGTGATCAAGTATAAACAACAATATAATTGATGATTATATTTCATTCTTTTGCTTTTCTTTTTTTTGTGTGTATTTTTTTTTCATTTTTAAAACACAAAAACACAATTACTTATATGAAAAAAAGAATTTTAGAAATTTAAATTAGTTTTCTTCTTAATTAATTTATAATAAGAAAACAACAAACATCAATACAACTGCCATTATTGGAACTACAACCACACTTCCACTTGGTTCTGGTGTTGGTTTTGAATCATCGTAATTCTTATCAATTCTCTTCATTTGTTGTACAATTGTATCTAATTTATCAGAATTGAATGGTGATTCTTTGGCAGTTGCTGGATTAAATGTTGCTAAACTTCCTTCATATACTTTCTTTGATGATTCATCAATCTTATAGAATTGAAGTTTCTCTTCATCAGATAGATATTCATTTAAATATTTCTTGAATTTTGGACAAGTTTGTTCCAATTCACTATTTCATTAATATTAAATAATATATT
Source organism: Proteromonas lacertae (assembly GCA_002245135.1). Lineage (NCBI taxonomy): Eukaryota > Bigyra > Opalinata > Proteromonadidae > Proteromonas > Proteromonas lacertae. The sequence goes on from NGBS01000878.1 coordinate 124,046, forward strand.
TATACGATTCACGATATTCTTGATTAGCTGTTAATTTACATCCTAATAATCTAAATAATGTTGTAGCTGCAGATGAGAATGTGAAAATAGAAGATTTATCAACTATTTTATCTAACTTGATTATTGTTTCATTATCTATATATTATTATTATAAAATATATCAACAAATATACTGTTATTTTGTCTTGTAATATCATATCTTAACAAACCATTAAATAAATCTGTATTTCCTGTTTTACCATTTACTTGAAAATATGTTCTTGAATCAGAAATATATATGAAAACATCAGCAACAAATACTTCAACATCTCTACTAAGACTTCCAGTTATACCTTCATCTTTTGCAATTGGATGAGATGATGGATTGTAATATAATTTAATTTGATTATTAGCATCATCTAAAGACACTAATTCCATTGAAGCACCATCTGGATATAAACTATTCACTATTTTATTATCCTCATTTACATAAAATGAAAGATTATCGTTTACTGCTAATCGATCTAATTGCTTATAAATATAATCACATGCTAAAGATAAACCACCTTTGTCTATATTATCAATTTTATATTTTAAATCTTTTAATGAACAACCTTTTTCTTTGTTGTAGTATAATATATCACTTGGAGTGAATGATATAAATGAATCATCTGGTTTAAAGGAGGAGATTTTCACATCAGTTTGATCATTTCCATTATTTCTTTCAATTTTGTAATGATATGATAGTTTATATTTATTATCTTTATCTCCACTGAAATACACGACATAATAATTTGAATCGGAAAGAAATTCTGATCTTCCACTTTTAGCATCTTCTAAGGGAACACCACCTTGCTTATCAGAAAGTGCATACTTCTTATCATCACATAGACATTGGTTAAATACTAATACAATTAACAAGATAAATGATAAATAGGATTTCATTGTTTTTATTATTTTTTGTGAATTATTTTTTGTTAAGAAATGTTATAATGATATATATCCTTATTTCAGTTGCATGAAGATATATGGATATGATGGATATCACTGAATGGGACGAAGCGAAGGAAGTAAAGCTATATTCACATCTGATTCGCTATCACATCCACCAATATAGATATTTGATATTTATTCAGTCCTTTGTAAACATTTCCAATACTCATTCTCACCAAATACAAACTATTAATAAAGATTTCGTCTTTGTACTTTATTTAAATAAATATTATTAGTCATGATACCATATAGAAAGCGACTTTGTTTGTATTATACAACAAATTTGTATTATATTAGAGAAAAATGAAATTGAAAAATAATTCAAAAATTTGATTCGTTTCGGAGTTTTCAAACATGTTTGAGTCTTGTTTTTTGATTTTTCAAAAATGTAGTTCATATTTCCAAAATACATAATAGTTATAATATACCAATAAGACTAATAATCATTAATATAACAATATATAATTATATAATATTAAAGGATTCTTTTGATAATTCTATCTTTTCTTTTTTAGATATTCCTTCTATCTTTATTCTTCCAATTGATGAGAATGTTTGTAAAAATGATTTTAAATCAGGTTTATTAATATTTTCTTTTAATATCTTTGTGAATATATACAAACTCTCAAAAATTTCTCTGTTATCTTTCAAATGAGATATTATACATCAATTTTATGTTTTTATTTTAATGAAAAAAACATAGTTATTCATCCATCAATTAATTAAAAATGATGTTTTCTTCCTCCACGAATGTGAGTTTTTTCACTTCTTCTTTCCTTGTGATCATCATCATCATCATCATGGTGATGACGATGATGCTTTTCTTCATTATGGTGTTTACCAAACATTTTCCCATCAAATCTTTTACCAAATTGTCTTTTCACATCCATTTCGCCATTATTTGGACAAGCTTTATGACTATACATATCATAATATTTACCACTATGTTCTTTACAAATTTCAGGTTTATCTTCTTCAATCTCATCACAAATACCAGTGATAACATCTTTACCTTTATAGAATTTGTTGTTTATCATAGTCCAAGGTACATACTGATGATCACTTGGAGTTTGATCGACATTCCATAAATGAATCTTATCACCTTCTAAACTGTAACCACATTCTAACACTTCTTTACCATTGATTTCACTTTCAGATGCACATTTCATAACTGTTTCATTCTTTATCATATCATAACCAGACTTTTCCATACAGTAAATGAAGGAATACCATTTATCTACTGAAGGATTCTTATTGATTGCACAACCTTCTAACTTGTTTCCTAAACATTCATCATCTCCATGTTGACATTCAATATTAATTGGATCTCTTGAAATAACTTTGGTATTAGCCAGCTGGATATAACATCAAGTTTATTCTCTTCATTAATTCAGCATTATCATACACTTCTTTCAAATCATCGATTATTTCATATTTACATGCACCACAGAAAACTTCGTAGTATAAATCTAATTTCACTTTGTCTTCTTTTATATTAACATTCTTTTCACATCTTTTATTCTTGTTATGATTAATTATTGAAATTCGATGTTTCTTACAGATTTCAGGTTTTTCACCTTCGATATGATTACAGATTTCATTGATTATATCTTCACCATCATACATCTTGTTGTTTATTACTGTCCAAGGAACCCATTGATGATCACTTGGAGTTTGATCGACATTCCATAAATGAATCTTATCACCTTCTAAACTGTAACCACATTCTAACACTTCTTTACCATTGATTTCACTTTCAGATGCACATTTCATAACTGTTTCATTCTTTATCATATCATAACCAGACTTTTCCATACAGTAAATGAAGGAATACCATTTATCTACTGAAGGATTCTTGTTGATTGCACAACCTTCTAACTTGTTTCCTAAACATTCATCATCTCCATGTTGACATTTGATCTTTATTGGATCTCGAGAGATTACTTGAGTATTACCAGCTGGATATAACATCAAATCAATATTCTTCATTAAGTCTTTATCATCATATATTGTCTTAATATCTGTTATAATCTCCATTTCACATCCTGGACAGAATGATTCGTAGTATAAATCTAATTTCACTTTATCTTCATTTTCTTTTTTACATCGATTTAATTTATGATTTGAATGCAAGTGTTTCTTACAAATTTCAGGTTTTTCACCTTCGATATGATTACAGATTTCATTGATTATATCTTCACCATCATACATCTTGTTGTTTATTACTGTCCAAGGAACCCATTGATGATCACTTGGAGTTTGATCGACATTCCATAAATGAATCTTATCACCTTCTAAACTGTAACCACATTCTAACACTTCTTTACCATTGATTTCACTTTCAGATGCACATTTCATAACTGTTTCATTCTTTATCATATCATAACCAGACTTTTCCATACAGTAAATGAAGGAATACCATTTATCTACTGAAGGATTCTTGTTGATTGCACAACCTTCTAACTTGTTTCCTAAACATTCATCATCTCCATGTTGACATTTGATCTTTATTGGATCTCGAGAGATTACTTGAGTATTACCAGCTGGATATAACATCAAATCAATATTCTTCATTAAGTCTTTATCATCATATATTGTCTTAATATCTGTTATAATCTCCATTTCACATCCTGGACAGAATGATTCGTAGTATAAATCTAATTTCACTTATCTTCATTTTCTTTTACATCGATTAATTTATGATTGAATGCAAGTGTTCTTACAAATTTCAGGTTTTCACCTCGATATTAAGATTCATGAATCTTGTTTATTACTGTCAAGAACCATTGATGATCACTTGAGTTTGATCGACATTCCATAAATGATCTTATCACTTCTAACTGTAACACATTCTAACACTTCTTTACCATTGATTTCACTTTCAGATGCACATTTCATAACTGTTTCATTCTTTATCATATCATAACCAGACTTTTCCATACAGTAAATGAAGGAATACCATTTATCTACTGAAGGATTCTTGTTGATTGCACAACCTTCTAACTTGTTTCCTAAACATTCATCATCTCCATGTTGACATTTGATCTTTATTGGATCTCGAGAGATTACTTGAGTATTACCAGCTGGATATAACATCAAATCAATATTCTTCATTAAGTCTTTATCATCATATATTGTCTTAATATCTGTTTATCTCCATTTCACATCCTGGACAGAATGATTCGTAGTATAAATCTAATTTCACGTTTCCAGCACTAGCTAATGTAACCTACAACAAATATAGACATTAAATAATCATACCAATGCTGTGAGAAGCAAAAACCTTAGAACACAGTTCATCAAATAAACTTTTCTAGAAATTTCTTATTTAAAAACTCATGTAGATGACGCGTGTTTGTTTTTAGAGTTATTCTGTTAATGATTTAGTTTTTATTACACTATAAAACATTCAATTAAATACTAAAATTATATAAACTATAACTATTCAAGTATAAATCTTTAAATAATTGTCTATCTCACCTCTACATACGGGACATCTATTTTCATCTTCTACTTCACAAATAGTCTGACATGAATCACACAAACCTAGTAATAATTAATATACATCTATAATTATACAAAAATGGCCACAAGGAACAATAGCATGTGTTATAGGTTCAGTCAAGCAAATAACACAATTAGCATCTTCACTATCATACACTCTTAAAAACCCTTCAATTGGTTGTGAACACATCGGACAATACTTCTCACCTTGTAACTCATATCCTAATTTACAATTCTCACAAAAACACATATGACCACAATTCATAACAGCGAACTTCAAAGGAGTCATCCCACAAATAGCACAATGCAATATATATGATGTATTATTAACATAAACATTATGACTAGATGAAACTCTACTTTCTCTAGTAATACCATTATTATTATTACCACCAGATAATTCTGGTGGAATAACACATACAGTTGGTTGTAATATATTATGTTCTATTCCATATTGTATTTGTTCTTGAATCTGTATTTCTTCTTCATTTTTTCTTCTTTGTTGTTCTCTATCATGAATTAACTGTAATCTTCTAGCTTCTTCAAATTCTTCATCATCTATTGGAATAGAGGTATATACACGAATATTATTTAAAACTGTATGATGCACACGGTTATTATTATTATTTCTATTACTATGACGATGGTGATGATGGTGATGGTGATGTGAATGATGATTGAATGAATAATCGTCATTCTCATCATCACTATCATCATAAATTTGATTATGATTATGATTATTAGAGATATTATTATTATTTATACCTTCTTCTGTTATTAACATTTGTGAATATTCATCATCATCATCTGGAATTAATTCTTCATCATAAAATAAATGTCTGAGATAATTAATGTATTTTGGATAAAAATAAGAAAAATGAAATATATTTCCTATTACAAATGCTGATATTGCCGTTATTATTATTGCTCGTTTGATATTTTCCAAGATAAACATCCAATAAGGAATTGATAAGAAAATTAATAATACAACTTGGATAGCAATAAAAATACAAGAATAGAAAAAGATGTAAGGCAACTTTTCCTTTATTCTACCTCTAAATATATAACACACAAACGAAATCCCCATAATTGGCAAAAATTGGACTGCAAATAACATAAATATTCCAAATATAAAAATCATTATAATATGAAATACCCAATATATTCTAACATAATCCCAATTTGTGGTAATTCTAGAAGGAAATATACATCTGGTAAAATAATTGCTACTCATATTTATATTTAAATTAGTAAGAAATTAAAACAGTATATTAGTAATAAATGTAGAAAAAAAATAAAATCTAAAAAAGCTTGAATCAAAGCTTGTGTTTATTATGTTTAGAAACAAAAAACAACATAACTATCTAACATAACAACTTTTAGTGGAATAAAACAGAATCAACGTCTCATTTTTACTACAAAATAAGTCAATTAATTGACCAACAGTTAAATAAGAAGGTAAACACTCCATCTATTAAATACAAAATAATTAAATATTAATATACTTCTGGTCTCATATTTTTAGTATGATTCATATGATATAAATTAACTCTCGACTCCATACAATTAAATATTTGAGATAAATACTTCTTCAATACCAGTACAGTTGCATTTATACTCAATGATATATATGGATGATTTAATTTATATTCATCTTTAAACATTGGACAGTTTATCAATCCAATTGTCACTTTCTTAATTACAGGCACTGGCTTCTGTTCAATTGGCTCAAATAGATAATCACCACTTTCAAAATCATCTGCAGTTGGAGTACTAGATGGTGTATGTTTATTTGAATTAATTGGTGAACCAGTAGGTGAATCGTTATCTTTTGGTGAATTAGAAGGGGAGTAGGGTGCTACATATTGTGGATATTTCTGTTTACGATGATGCCCTTTTTCATCTAAGGGAGAAGACAAATGGTGAGTTACAGTATTAACATATGCAGCTGTTGGTTCATATTCTAAACCACCAGGAAGTAATATATTGATTAAATTAGCCATTCTTTCATCAGGACTATTTTCAGAATATATAGGTAATGTGATTTATACTGTAAATCTCTTCTTGAGGAAAGATGTGATCGACATGCAGGACATTCCATCTTTGTTTTTCTTAAACATGTTTGAATACATTCATTACAAAAACGATGCAAACACTACAATAGATGATTGTAACACTTTTATACTTCTTTTACAATAACTGGATTTTTCATTATCTCCAAACAAATAGGACATGATAAATCCTTTCTTATTGTTTCAATATTCACAGAAACAGTTTGAGGCAAACTATTCTCCTAAAAACTAAATATTATATAATACATCAATTTTTATAGGTCTATTATCTGCAATATATGGAAAATCTTCATATGAATTATTTAAACTCATTAGAAAATTGGGTATTTAAATAAATTAAGTTTGATACAATCAAACCAAGCTTTTAAGCTCGTGTTTAGTTTCCACAGTTTCTACTTCTTTATTTTTCTTTGTTTTTCTTTCCACACAGATGTTAATTGAAGATCCTATTGATGTAGAGCATAAAAGGCGCAAGAGATCAGCTTATGTAGGAGTATTAGGCGTTTATATTCCTGAAATTTTCTTTATTTTGATGTACATGGCAACAAAGTTTAAAGGGTTTGCTCCAATATGCACTCTCAACTTATCTATATGGGAACATTCGAAAGCTGTTTATTATGGATGTTTGGTTTATTCAATAGCAGAATATTTCTATATTCGTCCAAGTAACAAATTCTATTTCTGGGGTATTAAAGCAAGAATAATCGTCTGGGCACCTTTATTATTAATAGCAGCATATTATACTTATTCTGGTGCAATTGGTGAACATTATCATTCTGTTGATGCTTTATTATTGATACTGGATAATATTTTTATCGTGTATTACACTTATCGTGGTTTGGAACAAAAAACTGTGTGTAAATACGGTTCAATTGGTCATATGGTGTTGTGTGGTTTTCTTTTAGTGTTATATGTATTATACTCATTTTGGCAACCTCATATTCCACTATTTTATGATAGTGCTAACAATAAATATGGAATGTAAGTAATTTATAGTTGTGATTTGTTTTAAATATGATTTACATGTTTTGTTGGGTTTGACATATTCATATATTCAATAGTCGTGTATGAAGTAAGTGTAAACACTGAATAATGATAAAACACATTAAACTATCATCAGATTTCATAGAAAAGAATAACTTTGTTATTACATCACTATTTTGTTTTTATATCAGCTGTTTATGGCATTTTGTAAATGATTTTGTTAAAATACCTGTTATAACTCCTTTCTTCCCTGTTAATGAGTCAGTGTGGGAACATTCAAAGTTAATATTCTTTCCAATCATTATTGCATCTATTATAGAATATGCTTCTATTACACGTTACACATTTGTTAAATTTTGTCAATGATGTGTTATACAATTCATTTAAAAGTGTTATTATTATGATTATTTTGTTCTATGCTTATAGTGGAGCTATTGGAACACACTTATTAGTTATTGATATTTTAGTTGTGTTGATTGTGGATTTAATTTCATTCTATAATATCCATTTCATGATTAAATGTGATAAATATCACAAGCATAGAAGATATTATGGTATTATAGATGGAAGTATAATGATTTTTTTGATGATTTTTTTTACATACTATCCAATACATTTACCTTTATTTTTAGATAATCAATCACATTCTTATGGTATAAAAAATAATTAATTTTGTTTTTCTAATCATTTTTCTTTTTTCATTTGTAATTCGTTTATACTACATAAATATAATGTAAAAAACAAAATAATTAGATTATATTGTTTCATAGATTAAAACATCTTAATCATTTATTCAAAGATACATACGCTATAGATTATAACGATAATCAAATACTTTGAGAATATTCTTTGTGTATCTGCTATTTCTTTAACTCCATTTGGTATTGTTGCTTGATTGCATTTATATGAAATAACCATAGTAGGCAAATCTTTCTTTGTATATAATTGTTGTTGTTGGTTTAATGACATTTGTTGCTGTTGTTGTGGATTATGATAATTTCTATACTCGTGAATATGAAAAATTGAAATATTTAGATTGGGTGATAATGAAAAATATTTCATATAGGGCTGTCTATTGATCTTTCTATTAATATTATAACAACACTTTATTATATACTGAGGTCTTTTAGAAAGTATTATTTTTTCTACAGATGAATAATTGAATGATTTTAATAATGATTCTGGATGACCATAGTATTCTATTGGCTTAAAATACCTAGAAAATATAGTCGATGTTTCCTTATGGCATGAGCCATAATATATTAACATATTTTTGGATTTACTCGATGAAATAGTGGTATTTAAAAAATGAGGAGTATCAAGCATTATTTTATCATCTATTAGTTTAAATATAATAAATATTAATACAATGAGTTGGATCTGCTAATATATTCTCTAACTTCATGCCTATGAATTGTTCAGGAGCAAAGTATGAGAATAAATTAAATTTACATTCCAACACTTCACCATTAGGAATTAATCCTATTATCTTTTGCTCTAATTCTCTATAAGGTATCATCTAAATGAATATCCAAATGATTATATACCTTATATTCTTCTGGATTTTCTCTTTTTATTCCAATTTTACCAAATGATATGCATTCATATGAATCAGAAATGGAGTTAAACATGAAAATATGAATCAAACAAGTTTGTTATTGTGAAACGAATATATTGATAAAAATTGTTTTATATCTCCCTTATTAGTGTTTAAACAATTTTATGGAGGAAGAAGAAAATAATGTTAATGAATTTACAGACAGATGTGAAAGTGAAGATGAATATGAACAAACAGGAAGAGATGGTGCTAGAAGTGAAAATAAACCAAATAATACAGCTGTAAATGAATAAAGCATAAGCATTAACCCAAATGAGCTTATTGGTGAATCAACTACGTCTATATCAGATTTTTTGAAGAAGAAAATGTAGAAGATAAAGAGGATAAAGGCAATGCAGAAGATAAGCTTAAATCAGATATATCTAAGAAGAGAGAAAGAAATGATGGCGGAGACAGATTTAGTAAAAGAATAAAAACAGAAGCTGATATAGATTTTCATTTATTTTCATTAGTTATTTTAAAAGAAGACTATCAAGATCAGTGTATTGATGATATAGAAATATAAAATATTACTCCTACTCCTATACTAGATAGTTTAGTAAAGATCATCAACGAATATTTAGAATTTACAGATACTGATTTTCGTGTATTAAAACTGCAGCACAATTAGTCAAAGGAATTAATATATCTTCAATGGCAAAAATGTGATTATGATGATTAACTAATATATGAAACAGAAGAAGAAATATGTCTAAAACTATAAAAGATATGGTAAAAGAATTACATTTTTAGCTGAATGCTTACATTCTATTAATTGGTACATTTCAAACTGCTTTAGCTAATTGATTATATTCTTTCTGATGAGTCTGAAGAAGAAAAAGAAAAAGAAAATTAAGAAAAGACTGTAAAAGAAAGTGAAGCAGCTGTGAAAGTAGATCGTTCTGAATATGATTTATAAATAACTGATTGAATTTCTACAATTATCTATAGATCAATTGATGTTATTTTTAAATATTTCATAGACATTCTATTATTTCTACAAACACTCTACTTCACTACACTCTCACTATTTACTCACAAATACTTCTAATATCTACAGAATCATTATGAAAAATAACAATATTAAAACTAAAAATGAGTATTTACATATATATTATCAATTTACATAAAAAACAGAAAAAATATTGGCTTGGCTTGAATTAATTACATAAAAAATTCAAAAAGACATTAGAACTGATATGAATGTAGATGAAATAAAGGAACTATTGAAGAATAAAGATGTGGTCAAATTGAATGATATATTGAATGAGATGAAAAGCAAAAGTAGTCGTGAAGAGATTTATAAAGTATATAAAATGATAGGAGATTATCATTTTGTGAAAGTATATAAAATAGTATTTATGATGATTAGAAAGAATATTTAGAAGCAATTTTGTATTATAAAAGTGCTTTAGAATACTCCACCTCACATACAAATAAAGAATGTAGTAATAGATGCTTAGGTCATTGTTATTATAATTTAGTATAATTATGATTTTTTATTAATAGAAAGAATATGATAAAGCAATTCCATTATTATAAAATTGCTTTGTTATTTAATTCACTAGAAAAAGATAAAGTAGTTAATAATCGAAATATTGGAAATTGTTATGTTGAAATGGTATTTATATTTATATATTTATAATGCTGAATAGAAACATTATAATGATGGAATTATTTATTTTAAGACTGCTTTGGAACATGCAGAATCAAATAAAGAAAAAAGAAAGAATAATAAGGGAATAGGTAAATGTTATTTTACATTAGTATAAATATAATAATAATAAATAGAAAGAATATGAGAAAGCTATTCCATATTTTGAAACTGCTTTAGAATATTCATCAACAAATAAAGAATTCGAAGTTAATTACAGAATGATAGCAAACTGTTATTTCTTTTTAGTATATACGAGACTACTATAATTATTAGAAAGAATATGAGAAAGCAATTCCGTACTATAAGAATGCATTAGAACATTCATCATCAAATCATGATAAAGATTGCAATAATAGAATGATTGGTAATAGTTATAATAATATAGTATAAATATTGTAATTATATTAACTAGAAACATTATGATGAAGCAATTCCATATTATAAAGCAGCATTGGAGTATTCATCAAAAGATGAAGATAAAGAATGCAATAATAGAAAGATCGGTTGGTGTTATTATAATTTAGTATAATTATGATAATAATATAAATTAGAAAGAATATGAGAAAGCAATTCCATATTTTAAAACATCATTAGAATATTCATCAAAAGATGAAGAAAAAGAATGCAAAAATAGAAAGATCGGTTGGTGTTATTATAATTTAGTATAATTATGATAATAATATAAATTAGAAAGAATATGAGAAAGCAATTCCATATTTTAAAACATCATTAGAATATTCATCAAAAGATGAAGATAAAGAAGAGAATAATAGAATGATAGGAAATGGTTATAATGAATCAGTATAAATATAGTGATTATATATATTAGAAACATTATGAAGAAGCAATTCCATACTTTAGAACAGCATTGGAATATTGTTCATCAATTGAATATTTTGAATATTCTAATAGAATGATTGGAAGCTGTTATTATGATTTAGTATAGATTGAAATGATTATGCTGACTAGAAAGAATATAAACAATCAATTCCATACTATGAGAGTTCTCTATTATATTGCTCATTTAATGAAGATGTAGAATACAACAATAGAATGATTGGTTGTTGTTATTATAATTTAGTATAATTTTTGTGATTATTCCTGTTAATAGAAAGATTATGAAAAAGCAATTCCATATTATAAAAGTGCTTTAGAATATTCATCAAAAGATGAAGATAAAGAATGCAATAATAGAATGATTGGTAATAGTTATTATGAATCAGTATAAATATAGTGATATCTATAATAGAAAAATATAAAGAAGCAATCATATTTGAAACTGGAAATCCTATCAATGAAAAAAAATAATAAAATGAATAGGTTGTCATTATTATTTAGTATAATTATGATGATATTCTATTAATAGAAAGAATATAAAAAAGCATTGGAATATTATAATATTGCATTAGGTTATTTAGAAGATGAAAAAGATAAATATTTATCTTTGGTTAATATAGCAGCAAGTTATTTGGAAATAGGAGAAAAAGAAAAGACAATTTCATATTTGAATGAAATAAAAGAAGAATTATGTAATGATAATACAAAATATTGGTATAATAAAGTAATGGGAAAATATTATCTTCAAATTGTATTATTTGATAATTGATATATAAACTGAATAGAAAGAAAAAGAAAAGAGTAAAGAATATTTAGAAAAATCGCTCATATATGTAGATAATCTAATGAATGATGATAAACAAAGAGAAGAAATAAACAAATTATTAGAAGAATTAAACAAAATGAATTAATTTATTCTTTTTCTTTTCTTTTTCAAAATGGGTTTATGGAAATATGTTTTTATAATTTTGAAACCAAAAATCCTTTTTTTATGAAGAAATATAAAAGAAAGAAGTATAAATAATATAAAAGTACTGATGTATGTAATTAAATTAAGTAAGAAATGTATTAACTAAAATTCTACTGTTAAAGACAACATATATATTCCTTAGTGAGGAGTGTAAAACATTATTTCATCATGTATTAGTGGATCTGCTTATATATTCTCTGATTTCATGTCAATAAATTGTTCAGGATTTTCTGCTTTTATTCTTATTTTACCAAACGATATCTGTTATATAACATGTTCAATATGTAATATGTTGATGATATTAGATGGATATTGTGTTTTGACCAGTAATGTGAAAAGTAGCTACATAATATATGAAGATAATGATAATTTTAAGTTATGTGATTTATGTTTGAATGTATTGAAAAAAGAAGAAGATATGAGAATATATGATATATGCTTCACAAGTTCACAAGAATTGAATGGTTTAGAATATGATGAAGGAAGTGTGATTTGGTCAATTGATTGTTTATTACATGAAATGATTTGTAAGAAATTACCATTTAATGAAGATGATAAAATCATCAAAACAAAAGAGAATATTCTTAGAATGTGATGAAATGACGAAAGAAATGATATTCAGAATGTTTAAAGGTGAAGATCATAAAAATAATGTAGTGATATGTAAAGAAAGAAAACAGATATTATACAACAATGATTATTTAATAATAATATTACAATATAATATGGAAGTTGAATATTATTTTGAAAGTGATAAATGTGAAAATATTGGATATGGTTTGAAAAGCATTAAGAAAGATAGATATATAAAGAAATGAATTAAATGAAAGAGAATAAAGAAGTATTTAGATGTTTACTCCAATTATCAATTATAGTAATAGAGAATATAGATAAATCATAATTAAAATCATTCATAGATAAGTTTTCATCAGTTAAATAATATAATTAACTGGACTTTCAGAAGAATAAAAGAATAAATTAGCGCAACAAATCTGTAATGTTGAATAAGCTATAATAACTGTTATAATAACTGGTATTAGTGGTAAGTTATACTAAAATAAGGAAAAATATACAAATATTAATCTTTTTTGCATATTTAATTGAAATGCCTAATTTTGAGCAATTCTAATCATTTTAATCACTTTATCCCAAAATTAAAGAAAATATAGTCGTTATCAATAATTTCATTTTGTTTTTAAAATGTCTGATCAAGCAGCTGTTCATGTATAAATATGTGTATAATTAATTTAGGTGAAGAATAAGGCTCCTGCACCAATTCAAATTACTGCAGAACAGATTTTGAGAGAAGCAGTAGAGAAACAAGACTCTGAACCAAAGACCTCTTCAGTTCATATATCTGATAGATCTGTATGTTATATGTTGATATAATTGTTAGGAATTAAATGAATTTCGAAAATTGAAGAGAACTAACTTCGAAAATGCTATAAAAATGCAAAAGATGTTGATGGGAAACTATACAAAATACGCTAAGTGGGAAGAATCTCAAGTATAATACATTTATAAACATTATTAATGATATAGGGTGAAATAGAAAGAGCCAGGTCAGTGTATGAAAGGGCATTAGAAGTAGATTATAGAAATGTGACAATATGGCTGAAATACGCAGAAATGGAGATGAAACACAAAAATGTCAATCATGCAAGGAATATCTGGGATAGATGTGTGAAATTATTACCACGTATAGATCAATTATGGTACAAATATGCATATATGGAAGAAATATTAGGAAATGTGAAAGGTGCAAGAGATGTTTATGAGAGATGGATGAAAGTATATATTTTTTTCTTATTTATTTATTTATATAATAGTGGGAACCTGATGAAAATGCTTGGCTAACATATTTAAGATTCGAGACGAAGTATGGAACTAAGGATACTTGTAGAAATGTTTGGACAAGATATGTTCAATCATCTGGAAAAGTGGATAGTTATATGAAGTATGCAAAGTGGGAAGAAAAACAAAATGAATTGAAAAATAGCAGAAAAATATACGAAATAATATTTGATGTATTTCCAGAAAATGAAATTGATGAAGATGTTTATATAAAATTTGCGAAATTTGAAGTAAGATGTCATGAATATGAAAGAGCAAGAGCAATCTACAAATTAGCATTAGAGAAGATAGGTAAAGATAAAAATGAGAATATATATCGTGAATATACATCATTTGAAAAGAAATATGGAGATAGAAAAGATATTGAAGATGTTGTATTAGACAAAAGAAGAAATCAATATGAAGAAGAAATCAAGTCAAATCCTAATAATTATGATGTTTGGTTTGATTATATAAAGTTAGAAGAAAGCGTTGATAATAATAAAGATAAAATCAGAGAAATATATGAAAGAGCAATTTCTGTTGTTCCACAATATAAAGAAAAGAAATTTTGGAGAAGATATATTTATTTATGGATCAATTATGCCATATTTGAAGAATTAGAAACAAAAGAAATGAAACGATGTAGAGCAATATATAAGAAATGTTTAGAAATAATTCCAAATAAGAAATTTACATTTGCTAAGATATGGATTTTATATGCGAAGTTTGAAATAAGACAAAGGAATTTAGATCAAGCTAGAAAAATACTTGGAACAGCAATAGGGAAATGTCCCAAACCTCGTTTATTTAAAGCTTATATTCAATTAGAATTAACATTAGGTGAAATAAATAGATGCAGAAAATTGTATAATAAATTTTTAGAATTTGCACCTCATTCATGTTATGGATGGAATAAATACGCTGAAATGGAAATATCATTACAAGAATATGAAAGAGGAAGAAAAATATATGAATTAGCTATAAGTCAACCATTATTAGATATGCCTGAAATATTATGGAAGAAATATATTGATTTTGAGATAAGACAGAAAGAATATGACAAAGTGAGGGAATTATTTGAGAGTTTGTTGGAAAAATCTCAAAATGTTAAAGTGTATATTACTTATGCTCAATTTGAGAATGATATAAAAGAGACACAAAAAGCTCGAGATATATTTATAAAAGGTGATAAATATTTTAAAGATAGTGGAATGAGAGAAGAAAGAGCGTTATTAATGAAAGCTTGGAAAGGGTTTGAATCTTCATTAGGATCTGAGAATGAAGAGAATATTCAGAAAGTGATTGATAAAATGCCAAGAAAAGAAAAGAAAACAAGAGATGTGTATGATGAAGATGGTAATGTGTGTGGAAATGAAGAATATTATGATTATATATTTGGTGATGAGATAGGTAGTGGTAGTAACAGTAATGAAGGTTCGAAGTTGTTGAGAATGTCTAAACAGTGGAAGATTAATAAAAGTAAAGAGAATAATTAACTTGTTTTATCTAGTAAAGAAGATGGATTATTATTGTTTTTTAATCAACTATAATTCTAATTCGAAAATAGAAAGGTTAATTACAATTTAAGATAATGATTGAAGTATAATCAGTAATATATATTTTTCTATCATATCATCATAATAACATACTATTAAATGTATAACATTGATTCATATGAAATATAAACGAATTTATGAAATATGCTATTTTACTTTCTTGGATAATTTCAAACCAATAAATATACATCTGCATCTAAAATTTTTAAAAAGATTAAGAAACGATCATATTTTTAATTTGGCTAGTTTATATCCTACAAGTGGCTAATTACACATAATTCGAATATATAAGGATATAAATAGTATATTAAGGATATACCATAAGCAAAATCAAAATTAATGAGTAACAAATGAAGTATTTCAACCACAAAGAAAGTCAAATTTAGAGCTGGAAAGAATGTATTTACATAATAGCTTCTCAAAGATATATCTAATTTTTGTAGAATTGTATACTTACAAATCTTTTTCTCCTTCATAAGAAGGAATTTTTCATAATTATTCATAAAATTTTAGAAAATAGAAGAATAAAATATAGATTAGAAATTGATTAAAGAGTATACAGATTAACTTCTGTCAAAACATTCCAGTTGAGGAGAAAAGTAAAGGATTTCTAAAAATATTTGTCATTTTCAAGTCGAATTTGTATCATATCTATATGGATAGCCAAAATTTTTTTATGAGCAATATATTCTTTATTTATTATATTTATTGATTATAAAATATAAAACAAACAAAAATGAAAAAATAAACGAGAAAATAAAAAAATAGAAGGACAGAATTTTCGCAAGGGTGTGTATATCCTATAAAAAAATGAATAATGAAGTTAAATTTAAAGATATTGCTAATTATTTAATTTATTCTATTCAAAGAATTCATTAAACAACATAAAATTGTTTAAATCATATATTATTATAGGAGTTTATTGTGATTTCTATATCAAGAATTTATTTTATATTCTAAATCTATTCTGTATGTTTTAATTTTCATTTTAGACTAAGAATGGGTAGTCTCATCCCTTTAATGAAGTAAATTATGATTTACACATTATTTAATAAATACACAAACACCAATTAAATCAATATTAATATAATAATTTATTTTTACTCTTCGCTAATTATAATTAATTCGTAAATTACATTCTCTTCTTTCTGTTTTCTTTATTTTGCTTCTTCTAATCATCTTCTTTTAATTTCAACTTTACATTCAGGATTAACAATCACATTTTCTAATTACAAATTAATTACATTTGGTAATATGTCTTTATTCAATAATGTGTAATTAGCCACTTTTAAGATATAAACTAGTGAAATCAAAATTACATAGTTTCTTAATCTTTTTCATATTTGATGTAGATATAATGAAATATCAATATTAGAAATAAATATTTGAATAACACAAAACAAGTGTATTGGTTTAAAATTATCAAAGCTAGTAAAAAAGTAATTGAGAATATTTTCGTAAATCAGCTTATATTTTATATGAATCAATGTTATACAATTAATATTGTATTAAGATGATATGGTAAAAGTATACATGATAGACTATACTGCAATCGTTTATTAATTTTATATTTACTAACTTATAATCAACAATATAAAGTAGAACATCATCCGCCTTGAATAGAAAAACAATATATTGAAAATAACTATATAAGTTGCTTTACTCTTGTGTAATATAAGTTGTATTATTAATCCACTATTTTAAGCTAAATGGTGAGAAATTATTGTTTTGAATAGAAGAGAAGAATAGTAATAATAAAAAAATAGTGATAAATTGATGAATATATTTAAATCTTTAAACTGTTAAACCAAAACTTTAAAACAACCACTTTGTACATTCTTTTTAAATATGATAGGATGCTTAAAATTCATACCACGCATTCGTACCTTTTTTAAGCTCTTCAAATCAGCAAATGATTCAGACATTAAATCAGCTAAGTCTTCATCAACTTTGTTACTGGTTAAATCCAACTTCTTCAAACTTGGTATTTTCCAAGTGTTTTCACAAAAAGATTTTATTCCTCTTCTCTTTATATTACAACCTATATTCATAATATAATCAAAAGAAAAGAAAATACAACTAACATCTAATTCTTCTAAGTTGGATATATACTCCAAGTGTTTTGATAAACTTATCATTCCTGAATCTTCGATTTCACTTCCACTTAAACACAATCTTTTCAAATTTGGGATGAAATAGAGATTAGGAGATATTACTTTCATACATTCTCCATTAATTTTGTACAAATATAAATCTGTTAGTTTATTGAAGTATTCTAAACATCTGGATAATATTTGACAACTTTGTCTTTTTGTATCAAAAATATAATTATTAAAATTTAATTTCAAGTGTGTTAGATTTTTAAAACACATTGATTGACTATAAAAGTATTCTACATCAACAAAACAGAAGAATTCTATATCTAATGTTCTCTTCTTTAGTTTCTTTGCAGCATCTATACTTTTTCCTATTTCAATATCAATAAAATAATAAATAAATATACTCATATGTTTAGAAAGATCATATATTCTATTAAAATAAAATTCTTCAAAGAATTTAACTTTTCTTTTCATATAAGATGAATCTTCTTCATCTTCTAATATTAGATTTAATTCTTCTATTGTTGTAGAATTTGGTATATTTTGAATGACTTTATTGAACTTTTTATTCTCACTGTTATTCTCAGATTTCTTCATTGAATCAAATAATTCTTTTACTTTTTCTATTACATTTAATTCATCATACATATATATATTATCTTCATTTTTAATAAAATATTTATAATAATCATCAATATATACTTTCCCTTTATTACCTAACAATATATTACTTCCTGTCAAACTAATTTCATCAATTATTCCAACATAATCAAATACTTCAATATTTCTTATAATTCGTTTAAATATATCAATAACTCTATCTCTTCTGTTTCTTTTTACATAATTATCTAAATTGCGGATTATTTTTTGTTCTTCTACTTTCAATTCATTGTCTTTCAGTATAATGGAGTTAATGTTTGGAATTACATCATCAGTTATTGAATTTAACAGCATAATCAATTCAGTGCAGTACATTAACCTTGTTTTATCAAGTTTATATGTCTTTATGCTTTTTTGAACAACATTATACTCATCTTTCTTAGTAGAACTGGTTGACTCCTTTGTACTGTTTGTAAAATACTCGAAATCGTAATCTAAAAATTTTGAATTGTTATCCATGGTTATATAAGTGAATTAAATCAAAACCGCCTTTTTTAAGAAATATTACAATTTGGCGCCAATACGATTATTTACTTAAATGATATATTAGAATGTATGAATCTGATAAATTACTCTTTAGTGGAGGTTTCTAGGATTTTATAGGATAAATAATACAAATTACCAAATATTAAACAAGTTTGAATAATAACTGTATATCAACAGTGAATATTTTATATTTATCCTATTTATAATCATTTATACATCATATACCTCACAAGATTTCTATTTAAATGCTGGGATAAATAAACACTACTTCTAAATACAAAAATATATTCTTTATGTTATTTCGGCAAATAATAATTTGCTTTGAATAACACAAAAGAGAAAACAGAAAAAAAGAAGATTATAAAACGACTCTTTTTTCGAAATTATTTCTTTTGTTTATATTCTATCATCTGATGAACAAATATTAGTACATTATATTTAAAACAATAAAAATGAAAATAATGATTAAGATGAATTTAAAATAAAACATACAAAATATGGGGAAAAAATTAAAGCAATCAATGGTTATTAAATAGCTTTTACAGAAGCAATAAATTGTTTTAATATTTCCAACCACACACTATCTGTTAAATTATCATACTCACTCTGTATTCTTTTTTCTATACACTTCAAAATGTGTTTAAAATACACATTCTCTTTCCTAATATTACTAAATGATATATATTTATATATATTATCTAATAATAATTTTATAGATTTAATATCATTGGTTTTTATCTCAATCTATATATATTACAATAACATAAAATGATATATATTTATACAGAATATAAGAATGTATAAATTGTATCTAATAATAAAGTAAAATAATCCTTATCATTAAGTAAAGGAGGGAAAATAACTAAACATTTTTCTATAATATTACTTTGAATATCAAACAATTCAGTTGAATATGTTTTATTATGTAAATATATATCATCATTTGAATTAATCCCCTTAATTTTATAACAGAATTCTTCTTTATTTAATTCTTTTAATAATATAAGTAATTCTAAATATAATTTCAATTGAGTTTTTGTACCATTTAACCATTTATAGTCATTAATAAACTTTATAATATTGTATGTAATTAAAAATGGAGATTTGTCTGGATCTGTTGGTATTAAAATAGATGTATGATAAAATGAATGTAAAATATGAATCAATGAACTTTCATTAACTATTATTGGATCTATTCAAACATAATAATAATAATAATAATAATAATAATACTCTCTAAGATAGAATTAAGTGTATTAATGAAAAAAGTAGTGAATATTTGAATATAATTCAAACACTTATATTTTAATGATAATTGTATAGAAGAATGATATAATCTCATTTTAAATATTGGATCATAAAGACCTTCAATAGTAACAGCTGCGAAACTTAGACAACTTTTCAGATTGTTATATCCACGATGATAATTTGATTGTAATTTCATTATGGATGTATAACCAAGTCTTATTACCAGATGAATTAATCGATATTGAACAGATTCTAATTGAATATAACTAGAACGACAATCAATATATCTAAATATATATAATATGATTAATTCTATACAAATTCAGTTGTTGTTCAACGTTTACACCAAAATCAATTCTGCTAATAAAACTGATTATCAACTCACTGATATTCTTTGTATAATTAATATTATACATATCAATTGAATCATATAGGAACTTTGTTAAATCAAAAATACATCTTAAAGATACTGGATCAGTCTCTAATGTAATGGAGGAGAATTTATCAATATATCTTCTTATTAGTGACATACATAATGACTGTTTCTTTGTACCATCACATCTCTCTAGTATTGAATAGAAATATTCTGATGATAAAACTGGAATTAAGATTGTTGGTGATTCGATTATATATTGAATAATACTTTCCAACTATATATAAATATAAAATAATTATAATATATATATATATACATTTCTTCTAGTAACACTATCTATTCGTTTTAATTCAATTTTATTATTCAATTCTTTTAAGACTATCAGTATCTCACGACACTATATATAATAATATATTATTATATATACAGAATAATGGTTAATCATTAATCTAATAAAACTAGTAATACAATAACTATAATCACTTAAAGAATCAACTTTTGCTAAAACTTTAAATGATTCATTTAAAAATGGTATTTTTGCTTCCTATATATATATATATATAAGATAATAAACAATAAATAATTTATATATATATGAATATACAGGTGGAGGAGGTATTTCCACTAATTTATTACACAAAGTAACGAATAAATCTTTACAAATAACAGCAGATGGATCACTTTGTTTGATTGGAGATAATAATTCGATTAAATCTAAATTGAAATAACTAACATCAAAATATCTGATTATTTCCAACAGTACGATAATTTTACCACAACTTTCACGATATATTTTTAGAAGATTCTGGAAGATATGAGTTGTTTGAATTAAACTGTAATTGTATATAATCCATCGAGATATTGGTGAATGAAGATATAAATACTATAATATATTATTATAATACAATATGCTATATATATATACATCATTATAAGTCATATTGATGTTTTTGGTTAATTTATCATAATTATCTTCCTTAAACTCACCCAAATTCTCCAAATATTCTCTATAATATAATAAATAAGTATATTTAATATATATACAACATCAATTTCTCAGATATGTTATGGATCGTCACAATACTACTAAATGGAGCTATAATGTGTAGAAAGTATATTATCAAATATCCTCTGTGTAATATATTGCCTATCGATCTGAACGATATTAATAACTGATTTATAGTTGTTTCATATAGATTTTGGTCATATTCATTAATGAGTGGTAAAATAGCTATTTTCATATATAATCTTGGTACTAATTGGAATATTGATGAAATTAATCTGGTGTATATATAATAAATAGAATCATAATCTGTTTGTATTGTCAATGATTTAATGAAATGGAAATAAACTGATATTATTTCTATTATTCTTGGATATATGAGTGGATAGAATGGTGTAATATCATCATTGATGAATAATAATAACAATTGTACTACATTGTGAAAGGATTTGACATAATCTTCGTTATTCATATAGTTATCTATAACTGATTTAATTTCATCAATATAATGATTCAATTGCTGTAGATCTACTTCTTTGTAAAATATTGTTTGAGGTGCTATAATATATATGAAATTAAATTGGATTATACTATAATATGGATTATGAACATATAACAATTCACCATATTCTACATTTTCGCTTATCTGAGTATTCTTCTGTAGTTGATATCTTAAAGCGGCAACATTAACATTTCTAGAAAAATCGGAAGGAAACTAGAGAATAATTGTAAGTATTTCATACTCTTTTCATATAAGGGCAAAAATCTGACCATTCGAATGGTTCTTCTTCATGATACTTTTTGTTTGCTACATCTTCAGGTGTTTTATCAAGTAACTACAAAAATATACACATAATCATACTTGCCCACTTAATGGATCGCTGATTTCACTTAAATCTGGTTCAAAAACTACAGCCATCAATCGAAATTGAGAAGAGAAAAATCTTGAGTCTCAAGCCAAGCTTCTTTAATTTTGTTTTATTCTCAATATTGTGAAGATAAATTCATTTATTGTTTGTTTAAATATATTATTTGAATCAACATAAGTTCATGAGATGATTTAATAGAATAAAGAAACAGTTACTAACGCTATGATCTTTTTACGTTTATTTACAAATATATGAATAGAAATATAGCATTATTTTTCCTATATAGAATTACTTTACAAATCCTAATTAGAAACATAAAAAAATTAAAAAATATAAAACAAAAGTTCAAACCAACATCAAACATATTGAAAAACAACATTGATAATCAAGTATTTTTTCGAATTACTGAATATAACGACTATATTTTTTATTCTATCTCAATAAATCAACTGTTATAATCATGGGATTATGTAGTTCATCAGAATTTATAGCTGAAACAGGTGGACAACCTTATATTGTAAAGGAGGATGGTGATATTCAGCTGAACTTGCCACAATCTTCTAAAAGAGGAGTTGTGGGTTTAAACAATCTAGGAAATACTTGTTTCATGAATTCAGCCCTTCAATGTTTAAGTAATGCAGCTCCATTAACAGAATACTTTATAGGGTATGTAATTCAATATAATGTAAATCTAGATACAATTGGTCATCTGAGTTAAATTGTTCTAATCCTCTTGGTATGCATGGTGAGGTTGCAAAAGCGTATAAATCTATTTTATTATAAAATATCCTAGATATGGTAAATTAATACATAATATGTGGTGTGGTCATAATTCATCAATATCTCCAACATATGTAAAATCAGTAATATCTCGATTTGCTCCCCAATTTTCAGGTTACAATCAAAATGATTCTCAAGAATTAATATCATTTTTACTGGATGGTTTACATGAAGATCTGAACAAAGTGCAGAAAAAACCATATGTAGAAGATCCACCAGGAGATGGTAAATCTGATTTAGAATATAGTAAAGAATGTTGGGAAGATTATTTATTAAGAAATAAGAGTATAATAGTGGACTTATTTCAAGGACAATTAAAAATAACTTTACACTGTCTAAATTGTGGTTATACTAAAATAAAGTTTGACGCATTTATGTATTTGTCTTTGCCAATTGATACAACTAAAGATCACTGTACACTTTTAGACTGTATTGAGATGTTTATAAGAGAAGAAAAATTGACAGATGATGAGAAATGGTATTGTCCAAAATGTAAAGATTTTGAAGATAGCACAATTAAGTATGACTTATGGAAATTACCATTTTTATTAATAATTCATTTAAAAAGATTCTGTTATAATCGATATGGCTATAGAAACAATAAAATCGATAGTTTCATTGATTATCCATTGACTGAGTTAAATTTATCTGATTATACAAATTACCCTGATCCAGTGGGTAATACTTACGATTTATTCGCTGTTTCCTGCCATCATGGTGGAACAGGTGGTGGACATTATACTGCTAATTGTTATAATAAATATGAAAAACACTGGTTTAATTTCAATGATTCTTCATGTTCAGCTATCTCTGAAAGATCTGTTTTGACTGGTTCTGCTTATGTATTGTTTTATACGAAAGTAAGAATAAAGGAAGGTGGAAGAAGATATACTGTTGATTTGACTGAATTAAAACCTGATTTTATTAGACCTGAATATTTTGAGAAGAAAGGCAGACAATCGTCGGTTGTTCCTGAGGATTTACCTACTGTTAATGAGGATGGAAAAGAAGAGAATAATGAAGAAAATAATGAAGATAAGGTAGATAATGATGATGATGTTAAAGCTGCTGTTGATAATAATGTTACAGGAATAGAAAGAAAAGAAGAAGAAGAATCAAAGATAGAAAATAATATAGAAAACAATGAAATCAATGATGATAATAATAATAATCGTGAACATCATCATCACCACCATCATCATTATAAACCAAGTAATGAAGGTGAAACAAAAGAAGTAGAATATAATGAAAGAAAATGTGGTAATGATGATAATTTCGTGTCAAATAAATATATGGATAATATTAGTGATGAGGAATATGATAGAAATAATTATAATAGTAATGAGGTATATATGACTAGTTATACACTTCATTCTAATGAGAGATTAGCTCAACCAGAATTAGCTGAACCACCTTTATTGTGATTAATATAATAAATAAGTTTTTTTTAAAAGTACTATACAACGCGAAATATTTAATAAATAATAGATGTAAATATATTTTTAAGAATATGCTTAATATAAGAGATTAGTATTTTTATGTATTATAAACTACAAAAAAACCCGTATTTATATTATAGATATAGATATATGTTAAAAATAATTACTTAGTTTCAACTCTTCTCTGCAATTGAAGTAATTGCATGTCTAATTTCTTGACCTGTGCGTTGTACTTATCAAATTGTTGTGAAAGTGTTTGATTCTCTTCTAATGTAGTAGAATATTCATCAATTGGATGTAATAACTTTGCTTTCAATTGATCTCTCTTTTGAATCTTCTGTTCAATAGTTCTTTCATATTCTATTTCATATACATATATAAATAATATGTACATACGTAGTTGATCAGCAGTTTTAACAGCAGTTTTTTGTTTTTCTTCCAATTCTTTATTCAATTTTGTCAATTCAGCTTCATATGAATCAATTATTTTCTTAGACTCTTTTGAATACTTTTCTCTGATTATTTTAATCTCTCTTTGAGTTTCTAATGAATTACTTTGACATCTTTTTATCTTTATATCTAATTCTTCTTGTTTTTGTTTTTTCACTCTTATATCTTCTTTGATTAAATCCATTTCACTTCTTAAAGCATTAATTTCATCATCTTTATTAGCTTTCATGTTGTTTTTCTCTAGTTCTTGTATTTTCAAGTAGTATTTTTGGACTATTTCCTGCTTTGTTCTGATTTTATCTTTTAATGCTTTTACTGTATCAAGATGACTGCTTTGTTTCAATATATCCACACTCATTTCTAGTTTTTCATTGTCAGCTTTTAAATTCTTTAAACTACGATAATATAAGTTTTAAATATAGTTTATACTGTTCATAAACTATATAAAAATATATATAAAAATAAAAATATATACATTCACTACTAAGTAATATACCAAATTTTCCTTTCTAAATACAATAATATATCAAATATTTATACTTGTAATGGTCTTGGATCTTTCCATGTAGTTTGTTTAGTAAATGTGTTATAAAAATATGGTTTATGTTTAATATCTTTAGTGAAATATGTTTTATATAATTCATTTTCACCTGTTAATGAATTATAAACATTGAATTCTGGTGGAGGTATTGTACTCATTACATCTTTATCAGGATCAACTAATAAATAAATAAATAAATAATGACAATAAAATTATACTTCTCTTTTCAGGAAATCCATCAAATTTCAATGGTTTAATAAACGAAGATGAAGTTAATGGCTGTAAAATATTACTACATTTTCTTGATGAGTATTGTTGAGCTAAATCATAAGCTGTTTTATTATCAGCATTCTCAAGGTTATAATCAACTCCTTTCTCCAACAATAACATAGTAATTTCAACATAATCTCTATTACAAGCATAATGTAATGCACTATTTCCTTTATAATCCTGAATATTGATTGGATAATGCTTATCATTATTTAATAGATCTTTTACATACTCTATATTACCAGATATTGCAGCTATATGTAATGGAGTTTGCCATTTGGTATTTACTAATCCACTTTCAGCATTGTAATATAATAATAACTTGAATAGCTCTTTATGTCCCATTGTTACACATATATGCACTATTGTATTTCCATCATCATCCTTTTCGTTCATATATAGTGGTGTTGATGGAGATGTATCAAAGAGATATTTCATCATATTAGCATTTCCATGTTTAGCTAATTCCTGTTGGTGATTGTAAATATAATAAATATATACATGAAGCACAGTTGATGTGGATGTTGGAGTTTGATAAAATCTAGCTCCTTTTTCTATACAAAATTCTACTAAATCTTTGTAATTTTTGGAGCAAGCAACTACAAATGGAGATGGGTGATTTTTCTTATCAATATAATCGATAGGACAACCACCTAAAACCATTTTTCTCACTTCTTTTAAATCATCTGACATACAAGCATTGTACATATGGTCAGACCACCACTGTTCTTGCTGATATTGACTAGGAACACTTGATACTCCTTCTTCAGCCATTACAAAAAAAAGTTTATGTTTGTCAAACGACTATATTTTTGAAACTAAAAATTCAAACTGTCAGAAATGAGCAAGATAGGAGATGTATATTCTACTATTTTTATTTTTAGGCGAAACCTTATCTACAAATATTGCTTAAAAAGTCAATTATGATAGAAAATGTATTTCTTGATTGTTATTTTGTTTAAATAGATTGATTTAAGTAGTTTTTTAACAAAGAGTTTAAACTCAATATTACCATTTTTAGCTGCATTCCCACATTTAAGGTATATTTTCGTTACACTATACTGTTAGAAGTTTAAACTTATCAAGAAATGCTCTTACTACACTTCCATCAGATTTATCAATGTTAACACATCTCAGAGAATTGGACCTTAGATACAATTTTTTTCGGTATTATTACTGATATATAATCCTATTAATAGATCCATACCAGATTTAATACCTTCATTAAGATCAATAGCTACTTTAAAACATCTATGGATTTCTATTCATTCATCAAGAGAAGAACAGTGTTTAATTCAAGGTTTACCTCGTATATATTAATATATCCATAGAAATTATTATAATATATATATAGAATTAGAATCATTAAATGGAATAACATTAATGGATTTAGATGATGATTCTGATGGAGAAGATCCTAATTTGTTAATCACAGAAGATGATTTAGATGGAATACAATCAATGACAGAGAATTTATTCAGATTAAGAGTATATTTATTTATTTGTTATTTTTATTATAAAAATATCTTAGAAATATACTGATCTTAAAATGAATATGAAGATTAAACAATTTAATGAAAAACTAAATGAAAATATCACAAAAATTAATTGTCTTTTATCAGAGAACGATACAGAAATAATTGTTTCTTCACTCCTCAAAGTATTTATATAATAATTTATATGAAATAGATTAAAATGGAAATGTTAAATAGCTGTCTATCCACCTTGTTTGATACTTTGCTTGTAAATGAATCAGAATATTATGATCCAATCAAATACTTATTCCAACAATATACAGAGTTATTGAGAACTTATCAGATAATACTATCAAAGGATAGTAATTATTGGAAGAGTATAAAAAAAACCATGTTGTTTATCATTATAGAGAAATATATTCATCTTAAGTCACAGCAGCAATCTAGAGAAAAAAATTCATCTACTGAACCAAGCATTTCGCCTTATGGAATATGTCCTGGATGTTTGGATGATAAATATAAAGAAGTGAAGTATAATTTAATAGAAAAGACAAACAAGTATAGTATTTAACATATATTTCTTCATAGACTTCATGAAGAATGTAATAAACAGCAGATGAAGTGTTATAAGCTCGCAATACAAAATAGACTAAGTCATTCTAGTTACTTTAACTAGTATTTATCAGTAATTTATATTTATACTCTTTTAATTTGATATTTGAGTAATATTGACAAATATATATTCTTCATGTATTTTTAAAGTGATGCTATACATTATATGATGAGAAAAACACCAAAAATAATAACTCAAGCCAAGTTTATTTCATCTTCTTTTATAAAAATCTTTCTTTTTCAAGATGAATTCAATGAAATCGCAGATGAAAAAAACTCTAAACACAATTGAGAAGAAAGTGTTTGGAGGAGACTCACGTTATTTTGAGTCAACTACACGTAAAGGTGAATTATCTGAAGTAAAGGATGATTTGCATAGTTTAGATAAGCATGTGATGATGGATGCAATTAAAAAGATTATAGCTATGATGACAGTAGGTAAAGATGTCTCTTCTTTGTTTGGTGATGTTCTTGCTATGATGCAACCAAATAACTTGGAGTTAAAGAAATTAATTTATTTGTATATTCATGTGAAATGTTTTATTTTTATAGATATTTGATAAATTATTCAAAATCTCAACCAGAAGTAGCAATAATGGCAGTTAATACATTTGTACAAGATACCCGTAATAGTAACCCAATTATCAGAGCATTGGCTATTCGTACAATGGGTTGTATAAGAATTGAAGAAATTACAGAATACTTATGTGATCCATTAAGAAAATGCTTAAAAGATCCAGATCCATATGTACGTAAGACAGCTTGTCTTTGTGTACCAAAATTCTACGAAATAAACCACGAATTATGTGAAGAACAAGGATTTATCAGATCACTATACAGATTATTAAATGATAAAAATCCAATGGTTATTGCTAATGCAGTATCAGCTTTATTAGACATTGGTGAAGCAAAAAGTCAATTCTTAATTCCATTAGATAATTACCTCAGTACCATGATTGTTGCATTAAATGAAACACCAGAATGGGGTCAGATACCATTATTAGAGTGTTTATCACATTACCAACCAGAAGATGAAAAGAAATCGAGTGAAATTATAGAGAAAGTAATTCCAAGATTACAACATGTAAATTACGCTGTAGTAATGGGAGCAATAAAAGTGGTTACGAATTTAATATCCTATGTACAAAGTTCAACATTATTATCCAATATTAATAAGAAATTAAGTTCAGCTTTAGTTACATTGATGAATAATGCTTCACCTGAGATTAAATATGCTTTATTGACAAATATATATATTATTATTCAAGTATTATATTATATTATATTATATAGATTATTCCTGATATATTACGTAACGATTTGCATGTATTCTTCTGTCAATATGATGATCCATATTATGTGAAGATGGAGAAGTTAAAAGTGTTGGTGGAATTAGTGACAGATGAACAGATTGATACTGTATTAGTTGAATTGAAAGAGTATATATAATAATATATATATATGTATATATAGTCTCGCTACTAATGTTGATTTATCAATTGGTAAACAAGCTGTTCGTACAATTGGAGCTTGTGCTTTAAGATTAGATCATTCAGTAAAGAAATGTATCTCCGCTCTATTAGAATTAATTAAAAGTAAAAATGTCAATATTGTACAAGAATCTGTTATAATTATAACGGATATATTCCGAAGATATCCAACCCAATATACAGCCATCTTATCCAATATTTGTGAATCATTAGACAATATCGATAGTTCTGATGGTAAAAGAGCAATTATATGGATAATTGGTGAATATAGTGACATTATAGCTAATGCGGTAGAATTATTGAACTTCTACTTAGAAAATATGGATGCAGAACCAATGAATGTTCAAGAAGCATTTTTAACAGCTTCAATTAAAGCATATTTACATAATCCCGATGCATCTCAAGAATTAATAGCTTCTATAATGAATATAGCAACAGCACCAACAGCATCACCTGATTTAAGGGATAGAGGTTATTTCTACAAAAGATTAATCAAAGAAGATACTGATTTATTAAAGAAAATCGTACTATCTCCAAAACCAGAGATTGAGAGCAAAGTCAATTCTATTGATTCAATGAAATTAACACAATTATTACCTCACCTTTGCACTTCATCAATAATGACATTAAATGTACCAAATATTAATTACTCAATATCAGTTGATTTACAACAACAAATAGAAGAAGCAGTTGAAGAAGATGAAGCAGAAGAAGAAGAACAACAACAGAGTGAAAAACATGATAAGAAAGGTGGAATATACAGTTCCTCCTCAGATGAAGATGATGAATCATCAGAAGAAGATACTCCAAAACCTGATATTCCAACAATCTCTACTAATTATGCTAATTCTATAGCAAATCAACATACATCAAGTTCATCAATGGGTAGTAGCTTCGTATCAGGTGGAAGTAGCAGTAATTATAAACCTGGTTTTGGTACTCAGGTATTATATGGTGGTAGTAATAGTAGTGCTACAAAGAAACAATATTCAAGCGATGAGGAAGATAATAAGAAGAATAAATCATCTGATGAAGAAAATGAAGATGAAGATGAAGATGGTAGACCAAAATTAAAGTTCAAATTAAAAGCAATTCCTAAACCAACAGCTAAAGCAACAAAGAAAGAAAGTTCTGAAGAAGATAATGAAGATGAAGATGATGATGATGAAGAGGAAGATGATGATGAAAGTATATTTATTTTTTATTTTATTATATTTTTTATGTATATAGTAAGTACAAAGCAATTCCTCAGAGTTATTCAATGAAAAAGGATATATGAAAATCACTGGTAATTTAGCTTCAATGAATAAGAATCTCTTTTTACACTTACGATTTGAGAATTTAGGAGATGAATCATTAGTATCAATGGCAATTCAATTTGATAAAAATGTTTTGGGTTTAAAGCCAGAAAATAAGAAAATATCATTTGATCCACCAATTTCTAGTGGAAATAAGAAAGATGTGAATATTCTGCTAGTTAGAGATGGTGATTTAATTAAAGACAATGAAAAATTAGATGTTGCTTTGAAGAATAAAGTGAATAAAAAAATTACCTATTTTTCACTGCAATTAGACAAATCTGTTTTATTCCAGAAATATATGTCAGATATTAGAGATTTTATAGCAAAATGGAAAGAAATAATGGTTGAAAAGAGTTTCACATATTCTGGTGCTGTTGATTTGAAGACTGTGGAAAAGAAAATATTCTTAAAACCTTGGAGTAATGTAATGAAAAAGAATAAGAGCATAACTTTATCATATTATTCAATGAAGACTTATAGTGATGAAATATTGTTGGTGGAAGTGAAATTTGAGTCATCTTTAGAGAATGAGTTTACAGTTACCATGAAATGTAAAGATGAACAGATGATTGATTATTTGATAAAATTTGTTGAAAAGAAGTTTAATAAATTATAAAATTAGACATTTTTTTGTTTTATTTTTGTTTTTAGTTAAGGTGAATGAAGTGTTAACATAAAACACTACAAAATAATTGTTTCAAAAATAATATTCGTTACGTGATGATGTTTTTGACTTATATTTTATTATTTACTGTTGCTATATCCCTTTTTATAATTTTTAACAGTTACAATGTTGTACCAAATAGTAATAAAGAAGTACAGACACAAGATATCGTAAATGTTCATACTTTTGATGAAAGTAAGTTGGTTAATAGTGAATATTATACAAAATACTATATACCAGCAATTGAAAAAATGAAAATGTTGTATAATTATACATTCCTGTGTGAAAATGAAACAGATCCTATAAGATGTATGTCAAAATATGAAAGATACCGGCGCCCACCCAAAGATTCAATAAATAGAGATGAAATAGTTAAATTCCCTGAAACCTTAGAGGTTGTAACAGCAAATAATGTCAAATGTAATAACCACTTTTCTTTATTTGTTGCTATTCCAAACCGTCCAAGTGATTTTTTCGAAAGATGTTTGTATAGAAAATATTACAAAGATATTAAAGATAAGAAATTATTCTTTTTTATCTCATCTTCACAGGATGAAAATGTTAATAAAGATATAATAAAGGAAAGTGAAATATATGAAGATGTTATCCTGTTTAAAGAATTGGCATCTTATCGTTCAAGCAGTATACAGTTGTATTTGATATATAAATGGATAAATGAAAATAGTTGTTATAATTTTGATTATTTCATATATCATCAAAGCGATGTATTTTTCAATTTTAAAAATTTCTTTAAAGAGAATTATTTATCTGATAAAAGAGAAGTAATTGGTGTATTATACAGAAACAATCCCGTTGTTAGAATTCCACAGTCTCCTTGGTATGTATCTGAAGCTGTATATAAAGACAAATATTACCCTGATCATCCAAGTGGAACTTGTTTTATTGTTTTACAAGAAGTTGTGAAAAAGATCAATTCTGTTATTTATAATGTGAAGCCAAAGATCTGGATGGATGATGTATTTATGGGATTTGTATTGAAAGAGTTGAGTGTTGGAATTACTGATATTGTAAACAAGGCTGCTGTTGTTTATCCTTATTATGGATCTTTAAGTTTAGATCAAGCTGTTAATTCCTTTATTTTTGTTCACATAGCTACACCCGCTCAGTTTATATTGTTTAATAAGAAATTAAATATAAGTATATAGTTTGTTGAATGTGTATGTGAGGGTATAAAAATAGCAAATATTTGCTTGAGATTTTAAAACTGAAAATGCCACGTAAATTGCTGTTATTTGTCTTTTTATTAATTCCTTTATCTTTTTTCATTTATATATTTATGTTTTATAATAATAATTTCAATCAGCTGGTGAATCACAACGAAGGATTTATTCCTAAGAATGTAGAACAGAATAAAAAGTCATTTAGGGGATCAGTAGTAAAAATCAAGCTAAAAATATCACCTGTAGTATCGCAAATAAGAAATAGTGAATTAAAAAGTAATTCAAAAGAATATATAGATAATATATTGCTTCCTAATATGTTTACATTAAAACAATCATTTAAAGCGTTTTTGCCTTGCGATAACGAAACAGATCCTTACAAATGTGGAAGGGAAGCAGAAAATTTCCCTAAAGTAATAGATATGATATACCAAAACAAAACTTTAATGCGTACCCACAATTTTACATTAGATGTGTTAATTAATCCAGAAAATGAGTGTAAGAAGAATGTAGATATATTTATTGGTATATTAACAAGGCCCAGAGAGTTTTTATTACGAAATTTATATAGAAAAGTCTATGAAAACTACACAGATATGAATTACTTATTTTTCACTGCATTATCAACAGAAAATGAAACAAATGAAATGGTAAGACAAGAATCTGAATTATTCCATGATTTAATACTCTTCAACTTTATATCTTCCTACTGGAGAAGTTCTTCGCAAATGATCATAATTTTCAAATATATATCAAAATATTGTGATAATTACAAATACTTTATGTATCACCAAGGTGATATATATTTCAATTACAAACTATTCAAAAAAACATATTTAAATAATTCAACATTAAAAATATATCCAGTAATAGGATCTAAATACTATGGAGAACCAGTCAGAGATCCAACTAGTCCTTGGTACGTACCAGTCGATCTATATCCTAACAGTACATACGAATTCTATGTAAGTGGAAGTTGTTTTTTCTTATCCAAAGACACTGTGAAGAATTGTGCAAAAATTGCAGATGATACAAAGCCATTCATTTGGATGGATGATGTTTATACTGGATTATTATTCAAAAGACTTGGTATTGAAATTGAAGATATTGGATCAATGTCCAATGTGTTATATCCTGTATACTTTGTATTACCAAGTATTAGAGAGATTGTGAATAAGTATATATTCATTCATACGTTAACACCGGGTGAAGTGATTCATATTTTGTATTTGTCTGAGCTGTTAGAAGCTGGTAAGTTGAATAATACATTTAATTCAACAAAAGTACAACCAATATAAATAAATTTTTGATATATATCTATGTTTGTATGTAATTGTTGTTGGATTGTGGAATCAATAATCTATTATAGGAAAGAATGTAATGATAAGAATAAAAATAAAAATAAAAACATCATAGCTTCAGATTCGCCTTCTATTAATATCAAATCATTCTTCTTATAACTGTTATTCTCAAATATCATATATTTTACAATAATTCTTATAAAATACCGCCTTATCTGAGAAAAATATTACTGTTCCACAACATATATGCATATTCTTAATAATTTGAAAGAATTAACTCGGCATATTGTGGTAAATAAAAAGAATGATATTCAATAGAATATAGGTATCAACATATGCTATTTATAAGGATAAAAAATACATACTTCCATCTCTTTTGATTTTCATTCAATCAAACCAAATCAAGCCATTTTCAATCATTTTATTGTTTTGTGAGATATGGAGAGGTTATTGACCGTATTGGAGAAGTTATTCCCAAAGAAGTTAGCAGAAAATTGGTATAATTTAATACTAATATATTGTACAGGGATAATATTGGATTATTGTTAGAACCAACAAAGAAACTGATCAATCCTCCCTATAAATTACTTTTAACAAATGATGTTACAGATGCAGTTGTAGAAGAAGCAATAAAGAATGAAATAAACATGATAATCAGTTATCATCCAATAATTTTCAGTGGTCTTAAAAGATTAACCCAAACTGATCGAGTAAGTCGAATAATATTAAATTGTGCTGTTAATGGGATAGGAATATACAGTTATCACACCAGTTGTGATTCAGTTCTTGGAGGTGTAAATGACTGGTTAGTATCAGGAATAGGTGGAACAAACTCAAAACCAATTGAGCCAAATCCAACAGTTGCAGATGCAGGATCAGGTAGAATATGTGATATTAATCCACCAATTTCATTTGAAGAGCTATTAAACAGAGTTAAAAGGACATGTAATATTGAACATGTTAGAATCGCTGTATAATAATAATAATAATAATAAAATATTATGTTATTATTATTGAATAGAAACCAACAAATACTGACAAATTAAT
The DNA here is from genome assembly GCA_002245135.1 of Proteromonas lacertae. NCBI lineage: Eukaryota > Bigyra > Opalinata > Proteromonadidae > Proteromonas > Proteromonas lacertae. Next base: position 159,323 of record NGBS01000878.1, read on the forward strand.
AAAAAGAGTGGCTGTTTGTGCTGGAAGTGGAGGTAGTTTGTTTAAATCACTTAGTGGTGATATTGATGCATATTTCACAGGAGAAATGTCACATCATGAAGTATTGGAATTGATATCAAAAGAAGCATTTGTTATTTTGACTAATCACAGTAATAACGAAAGAGGATATTTGAAAATTACTAAAAGTAAAATTGAGTCTGAATTAGATGATAAATATTCAATAATTATTAGTAATGAAGATCATGATCCATTAATTGTAGGATGAGTATATTAACTCTATTAGAATAATATCAATAAATTGTTAATTATATTCATTAGTCGTTTTTATTTCAATTAGATAATTTATTTTTCACCATTAGTAAATGTTACAAAATATTATATATACACATTCTTAATGCGAAATAAAAATACACTTATTAATCTAAAATATATAATTAAAAAAAAAAATTAGTATTTAGAAGTCTCTAACTAGTAAGCTTTATAACTTCGTCTTCAGGAATTTCTATCTCTACATGTTTTCTATTTACTCCAAAAGGACCTGGTTCTAATAATATTACAGTATTCTTAAGTATTTCAATATTTGGAATCTCTTTAATCTCTGCTCCTATGAAATATCCTAATATTACTCTCAATACAGCCTATAATAAATAAATAAATAAATAAATAAATATACATTATGTGAAATTACAACTACATCATCTCTACTTCTTTCTAACTCCAATATAATTGGCTTCAATCTCTCTATTACATCTAAATAAGATTCACCACCTGCACCTGGATATCTAAATATCAATTTATTCTTCTTTCTTTCCTCAGAAACACTATGATATTTATTTTCTATTTCCTGATATGTTAATCCTTCACATTTCCCTCCTCCTAATTCGTTTAATAATCGAGTTTTTATTATCTATTTTATCAACAATTATATATAAATATACTGATGTATTTGGTATTTCATTAAAATAACCACCAGTTTGAATTGAGGCTTGTAAAGTACTTGTATAAACCAAAATCTTATTCTGTTTCAATTTATTACTTTTAGATTCCTGTTTTTCTTCAACAACTTTCTTCAATGATTCTGTTAATACATACTGTGCAGCTTCATGACTATATACTATACCAGTTGGTGTTAATTTACTATCTCCACTTAATATACCTTTCACGTCATTCACTGTTTCACCATGTCGCAATAAATAGATCTTTCTTGGTTGAATATGAATGTTACCTAAATATGTTACAATCTCCATAGGTAAATAACCATGAACTCTATTTAATTCCATATGTTCACCAACCTATTAATAATAATAATTATTATTATTATTATATTATATAAATACATTGAATAATCTAATATAAGTTAATTTTTTATCACTTTCTTGATTTAATGGTTCATACACTTCTTCATATTCTTTTACTCTTTTCATGAAATCTTCTCTAGCTACTACTGGATCCATATCTCGATAATCTGGCGAATTTAATTTCATTTGATAATTACGCTCTAATATTACAGGATCTGTACAAACACTTTCTATAAATAATAATTCAACTCCTTTGGCATGTTGAATCAAAGCATCTCTTCTAGCTCTTGTTGTGTTTGTAGCATCAAATATTGCGATTCGTAATGATCTTTGGTAGGAAGATCCGGATAATAAATAGTTTAGAACATCTTGAAAAGCAGTCATTGCTAATTTTTGTCGAATTAAATTACCTTGTTCATTTGAATGATCAAAAAATTCAAAGGATTGGTCACATTTCACTGCCTATACCAATAGAATATGTAAACTGTATACTTTTCTTCGATAATCACCTACATTGAATATTTTGCACTCAAAACCCTGCCATAATAAATATCTTTTAAGTAACCTTACAATATAGCTTTTGCCACGAGCCTAAATCTCATTTATAAAGATAAAAATACTGGCAAACCACACATTACAATACATGTTGGCATTTGAGAGAATACATGCAACCTATTAGTTAATATTCCTAAAGTTGAATTATCAAAAATATAAGATACTATTCTCTTTTTCAGCGGATGGGGTTCTTGGACTCGCTTTAGGCGTGGGCACTCCAGAGTGATATTTTGATTGAGTAAATAAGACGTCATCTATCTTCAACTTAAGATTGTTCATCAATTAAAGAGTTGGTAAGATTTTGGTAAAATGACACGTCAAAATGTAAAGTGACACATTAAACACTTAAAACCCCTAAAAAAACAAATTAAGTCTAAAATAATAATATTTGTAATAATAATAATAATAATAACATATAATTAGAAAGAAGAACGCTATGTTTATGAACTATCTGATTTTACTTTTGTATCACCCTTACTAGAAGAAGCAGTACTAGCTGCTGACGAATCAGATTTAGGAGGAGAGGGTGATGTCTTAATAACGACAGAAGCCCAGCTATTTGGTTTCTAATTAACAATATATATAATTCAATATACAGGTTCAGTAGATGAGCTATCAACAGAAGAAGTATTATTAGTGGATTTGCCTTTATTTCTATTTGAGCTATTACCACTATTACTTCCTTTTCTATTACCTTTATGATGATTGTTAGATGCAGTATTTACTACATTGTTACTTCCTGTTGTTGTTGTTGAGGTATTAGATGGAGATGATGATGGTGATGATGATTCAGCAGGGAAATAAGCCCAAGTAGTTGTAGTAGCAGTAGTATTGGATTTAGGTTTTCTATCTTTTTTCTTATCTTTAGAACTAGTTCTATTTCGTTTATTTTGTGTACTGTTATTATTATTATTAACAGCAGTTGTAGTAGTAGAAGGTGGTGGAGGTTGTTGTTGTTGAACAGTAGAATTATTATTTGATTTGCCTGTTTTAACAACAGTTGCATATCCTTTTGGTTCAAAGGGTGGTGGAATAACTCCAGTCTGTGATGATGGTAATGGCTTTTTGCTTAAAGTATCAACATCAATATTACCATAGATCATATTAGAATAATCAGTAGAATCAACACTATCAAATCGGAAAGGTCTAGAATGTTCTAAAGCTTGATCAATAGACATAGATCGTTGTAATTCTAATAATCGAGCATTTGGTTTATCACCAATAGCAGCAGAATGATCTCCAGGTTGTAAATTAGGAGGAAGTGAAAATTTTGTATAATTTTTAACAATTTTAATTATTTCATCTTCAGTGTAGGAAATATAAGGTTCTTTGTAAGTAGTAGTGTTTTCATCAGAAGCTAATGGTGGAAAAGATAACTCTTGAATGATTGGTTGAGATGGCATTGATGATAGATAACTATTGTTATTGTTATTATTGTTATAATAGTCATCATTTCGTCTATTATTTCTACCACCACCACCTCTTGAATACTTTCTCCTATTATTTCCATTATTATTATTTCGTCTATCATCTTTACGATTATTATTATTATATTGTCTATTTCTATTGTTATAACCACCACCACCACCACCTCGTCTATTATTATTATATTGTCTATGCACTTGATCATTCATATATATATTTTGATCATACATTCCTAAAGGAGCGTTAGGTGGTAAATCTTCATTATTATAATCATATCCACCATTGTTAGGATAATAATATTGACTGTATTGAGTATAATATGAATAAGAATCAGTAGAATTTGGATCATAAGATGATGCTAATGGTGAAGTTGAACTTATAGTATTTACAGGTGTTGAGGTTGTAGATGATGAATTATTATTATTATTATTAACATCAACTGATTCATTTCCTACTGTTGTTGTTGTTGTTGTATTATTCCCTATATTGATTGTTGGTGTTGTTGGTATAGATGTTATAATTGATGATGGTAATCTTGCATGAACTCTATTTCCATTGATTTCCTTCTTCATTGCTTGTAAAGCAGCTGATTTTGCATGGGCTTCAGAATCAAAGGTGACAAGCCAAGTGTTTGCCAATTCTTTTTCTATTCTTTTGATTGGTCCTAAGTTTGGATCTGTGAATAATCCTCTTATATCTTCTTCAGTGGCTTTTTCATCGATATCTCGTAGTAAGATTGTTGTTCGTTCCGTCTAATAGTTTATATATATAAGGTATATATATACTGTTCTTTTGACTTTTACTGTCGATTTATCTCCAGATAAAACACATAATTCACATTTTGATAAAATATCCGTTATTATGTCAATATCAGTTGTTATTGGTTTTAACTTATTCACAATTGTTGATACTGGTACATTTGAATTACCATCTATAGCACTACTTAATTCTTCATCATTTTGTAGATTGGATGGTTGTAAAAGATTATTAATCTACATTAAGAAATTATAAATAGGCTGAAAATATAAATACTTCTTTTTCAAGCTTGGAACGAACATCTGATGTTTTATCTGAGGTACTCGACATTTTTTATTCTTGACTAAATAAAACTTACTATCTCTAGTAGTCTATAAAATAAAAGAATTAGAAAATGGAAGAAAGAAGTATAGCATATAATAAAAACATGGAGATATTGCCCAACCATATGGGTTAGAATATTCATTTGAGAGATAGGTATATCACATATAGAGAAATATTAGTACTTTGAAAAACAATCTGATGATTTAATGCAAATGATTGGCTCAAACCTCAGATCAAATCACGACTCAAGCCTCAAAGCTGTTTCTTCTTTTTTTTAAACGACAATTCAGTTATATTAACATTCCTTTTGTATTAGAAAAATATGGATGACACAGACGTTCATTTGACCAGATTTTCACATCTAGATGGTGCACACATAAGTGGCACTGTAACGTATTATCAGTAAAAACTTATCGTTTTATAGAAAGGATGAAATAAAAAGTGTATCTAAGAAACAAAATGCAGCTGTATATTTTATTTTATTTATTTCGGGTAGAGGCTGGTGATGATGAATCTAGAGTCAGCAGCTGTAGAAAAAGACGAATCAGGGCATAATATAGTAGAAGAATTTGACGGTTTGAAAGCGGCAAAAATAGATAGTCCTTCACACAATAATAATAATTATAATTACAATAATGACAATACACTACATCAACCTCTAATACCAGCAGAAAATGAAGAAGCAATAAAACTGAAACCGTCTACTGATATAGGTACCACCTCTCCGTCGAGTGAAAATTCACAAATTCAGCCAAAACCGAAAACAGATGATGAAACCCCCAAATCTTCTTGTTGTGTTATAATGTAATTATATATGTGTTAATATTTATCAAATCTCACACAGAATCATAGATAATTATTATCATGATTAATTTTTTCAATTTTCTTTTAAACTATATATATATTATAGTAGTGTGATAAACCATGTTTTGTTTTAATTAAAAAAATATATTATATGTTAATCTGTTGGTGTTGTTTCATTCAACATATCATTCAAAGCATCTTTCAATTGGCTATTTTCTTCTTCTATCTGTTTGCCTCTTTCAATGAGATTATTCACAAGCTCTTCTAAAGATCTGTTTTCATCTACTAGATAGTTATTATCATCCTCTAATTCAGTTATTCCTTTTGATTTTGTTTCAATTTCATATTCCAATTCTCTTATTTGCTATATATATAAAACAATAACAATAAATACATTTTTAAACCTCTGAATCATTTCTTCAGTATCAACATCAGTTTCAGCAATCGTAATTGTCATTCTTTCATTTTCATCCTTCAAATGTTTTAATTTCTTTATATTCTCCTCATTTGCATAATACAATCTTTCAATTTTTTGATATAAATCTTCTGTAGATATTCCTGTAGGTTCATGAATAATTCTCTATAATATAAAATGCATTAATATAAATAAATAAATACCTTTATTGTTTCAAGTATTTGTATAGGAATCATTGTATCACGTTCATTTTCATCATCATCATCAGTTTTATCTTTTCTACCTCCCAATTTAGATAAATAATATTCAAATGTATTTGGATAATTCACTTTTACATATTTCATTATCTCTTCAGCTCCCATCCAATCCATTACTCTTTCTTTTATCATATTATTCAACTTTTCATTGGTCATTTTTTCTTCATCTCTCATCATACTTGAAATATGAATTTCTTTTAAAAATTCATCCACCTTCAGGAAATTAGCGTTTAATAATTGCGCTTTTCTCAGTAATTCTGTTAATCTCTTTATTTCATCATCTGCTCCTTCATATTTCTTCATATAATCCATATCTTCTTTTATGGCATCTTTCATATCAAATATGATTTTATCTTTTTCACTAACTTCATTTTCTAACTCAGCTATTCTTGATTCATAAAAGTTTATAATATTCTCATTGTTTTCATTGTTACTTATTGTATCAGCAAGACTTATAAATGACATTCCATCATCAAAATCTATCCAATTTGGAGCTTCTAATTCAATCTCATTATCTTCTTCTTCTTCTAATGCTGGTTGTTCTTCTTCTCCTTCTTTCTTTGGCATTGGTGGTGGTAAATATTCTACTTCTTCTGCTACTATTGGCTCTACAGTCTGTTCAATTGGAACTGGTATCTCTATTTCTTCATCTGTTTTTTCAACTACAGGTGGAGGTATTGAATCTTGTTTAACCATTTCTACATCTCTCAATTCTGCTTTCTGTTGTTGTTCTTTGAAGAATTTCAACATACTGAATAGTTTTTGATCTTTTTTCCTATTTAAACTTTTCACTCTACTGTTTAAGAATTGTTCTGATTCTATTTCTTTGTTTTTTGCCATTCTTTGAGCTAATTGACTATGTTCTTTCATTTCTTTTGTCTTTCTAGCTATTTCTTCCTCTCGAGCTTTTCTTTCTATTTCTTTTTTGTCATTTAATTTTTTCTATGTTTTAAAAAATATAAAATAATAATAATATATTTTTAATACTCTCTTTTCTTGTTTTAATTGTTTATATTTTTCCAACACATCTTTCATATCTTTGTGTTTTTCTATCATCAATTGTTCATATTTTTCTCCTTTCTCTTTAATATCTTTTATATTTAATCTGTCAGGGTGTATATGCTGTGTTAAATTCTTTTTTGACCTGTTTAATCTCTTATTTAAAGTAGCGTAATTCACATGCCTAATTGATGCTTGCGAAGATACACTAGATAATAGAGATTTTTGTGCTATTATAACACAAAAATAAAACTATAACTATACACATATTCTTTAACGTGTTTGTAGCATTTTTCTTTAATGTACTAGTCTTTTTTAATGTGTTTGTTGCTGTTTTCAATAAGTTTTCTCTATGATTTAAAGTACTAACAGAAGATTTGAGAGAATTGGCACTTTCTTTTAATTTTTGAGATGCTTCTACAGTTAGGTTTCCATTTGAATCTAAAATATCCCCAAACTCATCTCCAAATCCATCCATTTTTTGTTTTAATTAATCAAACTTGTTTGAGACAAAAACAAAAGATTTAAGCTGAATATTGTTTAGACACACATTGTTAAATTTTTGGAATGTTTTTGCCTTATCTTTTTAATGCTATTGGCAAGAAAAAATATAAATTGAACAAATATCAACAAATATAACAGATAATTGAATAAATATTGAAAGAATAAGTAAGAAAAAATTATGCTATCTTCTACCATTTCAAATTATTAGGATAAGTAGAGTGGTTCTTCCAAGGAATTTGATCATATCTTCTCTTAACTTCCTCTAATGTCCAATTTACATTCCAATCACCGGATGGGGATGATACAGCATCACAATATGCTTTCATATGCGTATATGCCATATCTCCTTCTTCATACATATGTTGAAGTTTCTTTGGATCTGTTTCATTTCTATTTTCTCGAAATGCTATAATAACAAAATATAGGTGATTAATACCTATTCTAACCTCTTCATATATCTTCTTTTGCTTTATACTAGGATAGTGTTTTGCAACCTGAAATATAATTAACTGTATATACTTTTAGTAAGTTACGATACATCTGTAATAATTCACTTCTGCTTCTATTCATCAAAATCAAATTTCAAACTATCAAGCTTTTATGGGGTTTGAAAAATGAGTCAATCTGAATCTTTTGCTCTATCTAGTATTTTTACTCTGTAATATTTTTAATAGATATAATAGCATTTCACAATCAGGTACAAGGGTTAAATGATAATGTTCATTCAAATCTTATAAATATCTTTCAAGAAATAGAAGTATTGTATTTAAATATTATAAGAATAGAAGAAAAATAGTGAAAAAGAAATTATTGATATAGTAGAGAAAGCTAATAATTGTCAAACGCTATTAATCCCAAATGGTGATTATCTAGCACAATTATCACAAGATAGTATAATAATGGTGCATAATATTACTTAATAGTATATAATATAATGAAATCACTCCAAGGAACAAGAGCTATGAAGAAATACTTTGAAGTATAGTTAAAATATTTATGATTTAATAGAATGAAAGAAAAACGACTAGTTCTACATGTAGTGATTATGTGAAAGAAGAAAAACTGAAATTACAGCAAGATTTATCTGACAAGAGGAAGACAATAACAGATTTCTATGCAATTCAAACACAGGAATTACGAAGGAAATATAATTCTACATAAAAATTATTTATTTTAGTTTTATTTGTTTTTTTATAGGTCAAGATCTGATCAAAACGATAAATTTTAAATCTTTCTTTTTCTTAAGAAATGAATGTTGGATGCTACATTAGAACTACTTCTCAAATTCTTCAGAAACTCATTAAAGATAATAATCCGCTTGTGAAACAGGTAAAGGTATAAATAAAAAATTGAAATGTGATTAGATATTAAATACAATTATATCATGTTCTGACAGTTACAAATTGGGTGATATAGATTCTGTTGCAGTAGAATTAATATCAGCTACCTCCATTCAAGATCTGTTTCTTTTAATCTATGAGTAACGAATAATATGCATATATATTTATGTAGTAAGAAATTCACAATAGTGAAATCTTATGAAAGTGAATCATGTAAAATCCTTTTCTTTAAATCAATTGAAAAACAGAAAATATGTAAGTATCCATTACATCTTACTTTTGCTATATCTCCACATACAAATAATTTGAACAAAGTATAATTATACTACTTATATTGAAATGTTTAGATTATCAAATCACTCCACTCTGTTGCTGAAATAAACTATATGACAAGTTTAATGATAAGTGAAACAGTAAAATTCTTTATTCCTAGTATACCAAAAGATAAATTAGGTTATACATTGTATTACTGTGAAATATTATCCAACAATTCTCAAAATGATATAAAACTATGTGACATTGAAAGAATATTATCAAATTATAGTTCTTTATACACTGTATCAAGTAGTTTAGAAGATATTCCATTATGTCCATTACGAAATGAAGATAGTAATGAAACAACAATAGATGAATCATTATCTCCAATGTCATTATCAATCAAAGTATCAGCAACTTCACATTTCAATGCAGTTGCTAAAACAATCAAATCTGATAAATATCCATTAATATCATTGGCTGTAGGAGAACCTGATTTTCATCCACCAATTGAAGTAATAAGAGCGACAGGAAGAGCAGCTGAAGATGGTTTTTATAGATATAGTCCAATATTAGGTTTAGATTCATTAAGACAGTTAATTAGTAATGATTATAAAGTAAGAAAACATGTTGATTATAATATTAATGAAATATGTTTGTGTAACGGAGGAACTCAAGCTGATACTGAAGTATATTATTAATTATTATTATTATTTATTATAGGCTTTGATGATATTATTACACCCAAATGACGAAGTAATAATTCCAGCTCCTTATTGGACATCTTATCCTGAAATGGTGAAAATAGGAAATGGAATTCCAAAAATTGTACAAACTTGTGAAGAAAATGACTTTTTATTAACAGGGAGAGAATTAGATGATGCTATTACTCCAAATACAAAATGCGTAGTATATTTTTTCTAAACTTATAAATGAAAATAGGTAATATGTAATCCAAGTAACCCAACAGGAACATTTTATAATAAATCAAAACTAGAAGAATTATATAAAGTGTTAATGAAACCAGAGAATCAACATGTATGGGTATTATATGACGAAATATATGAAAGATTAATGTTTAATGATGATGAAGAAGATGAAGAAGAAAGAGAACACATATCTTTCGCATCATTTGTAGGAATGAAAAATAGAACATTGACAGTAAATGGATATTCTAAATGTTATGCAATGACTGGATATAGAATTGGATATTTGTGTGGTCCAGAATCATTCATTTCTATATTCGCTAATACTCATTCTCATTTGACTCATAGTCCTTCAGTAATATCTCAAAAAGCTGCTGAAATTACTTATACACTTGATAATACTGTATATATTGTTTTTTATTAATTATGAATTATAGTATGTTAATGAAAGAGTAAGAGAGTTAAAACATAAACATGATATTGCTTATAATATATTGAAAGATATTCCAAATATAAGAGTAAGAAAAGCAAGTGGTACTATCTATTTATATCCTAATATTGATTGGTATATAAATAAGAAAAGCAGAGAAGGAGTTGTAATTGATAATGACAATACATTCTGCATAGAATTGTTGAAGAAATATCAGTATATTGTTTTCATGATTATTTATTGCTTTATAGCATTTGTGTAGTTCCTGGTGAATGTTTTGGTAAAAGTAATTACTTTAGAATTTGTTTTTCTACAAATGAAGAGAAATTATTAGATGCTTTGAATAGAATTAAACTATTTTTATCCGAATTAATGTAACAATTTTTATTTTAATTATAAATTAATTAAATCTTCTATTTCTATATCTACAACTCCAGATAAAAAGTTTGTCAGTTCTAATTCTTGATATTCCTCATCAGTTGCTTCTTTATTTTCTAACTCTTTCAATATCTCTTGTAATGCAGATTCTTTACTCTTTTTAGTTTTACTATTCTTTGTATAGTCTTCTACAATTAAATTTAGAATTGAGTTGGAAAACATAGTATCAATACTACTATTATCTCTAGTAATAATTGAATTCATCATATCCAACTTAAATTGCTGTAAACTCACTATACTCTCTTCAATTGTATTTTTCGTTATCAATCTGTAGATAGTTACTGGTTTAGTTTGTCCAATTCTATGGATTCTATCCATTGCTTGTATATCTTTAATTGGATTCCAATCATGTTCAATAAATATTGCTATATCACTACAACTTAAATCTATTCCTTCACCACATATTGTTGTTGAAGCTAATAGAAATGACTTCTTATTCATTTCTTTATATTGCTGAATTACTTTGAATCTGTTTTCTACTGATACTGTTCCATCTACTTTAAATAATTGGATATGAGGATATATTAACTTCAGATATGTTTCTAAGAAAAGTAAAATTGATTTAGTTTGTGCAAATATGATTATTTTGTGAAAGTCCTTTTCATCCTTATTCTCGGAATTGTTATCACTATAATCCAAATCATCTATATATCATTACATATATAATACAAAAAATAGAAATAATACAAAGTAATTCAGATAATTTATCAATTTTACCACTTCCTTCAGAAACTTTTAACTTTGATGAAGAATGATCTGGAAAATACTCTTTATACTTTGAATTTAATACTAAAATAGGATGAACACACAATAATCTATAAATCTGAAACAGACTAAATATTGATATTCTATTCTTAGTATTCTTATTATTGTTTATTACATTACTTTCTTTGTATAAATCACTTTGTAACATTGACATTTCACAATAAACATCTTTGATTAATTTGGGAGGTAAATCTGATAAGACTGCCTCTTTACTTCTTCTCAGAATAAATGGAAGTATTAAACTGTGCAACTTATTCATAGCAAGAGTCCCATTTTCTTTCTTTTCATCTGTGCAAGGTATTTCTTTCAATTTTCTGATCTTTTCATAAAAATTCTTCTTAAATTCTTCAAGCGTTCCTAAATAATCTGGTAGAATAAAGTCGAATAAAGACCATAATTCTAATGGTGAATTCTAATCGCATTATAAAAAATATATATAACAATACTTGTATTGGAGTTCCAGATACAATCAATTTATGTTTTGTTTTTAATTGTTTTACTGCCTTTGATAATCTCGAAGATGGATTATTAATATGTTGGCCTTCATCTAATATTACAATATTGAATTCGATTGGTAATATTACTTCTACATCTTTTTGAATAACATCATAGGAAGTAATGATTATTTTATCTTTTAAATCACATTTTATTACACTTTGTCTTTTGGCTTTATTACTTTCATTTCTATATCTATTAATAACAATAATAAAAATAATAGAATATACAATATAACATTTGATATAATATTATCATAAAACTTCTCAATTTCATAATACCAATGATCAATCATTATTTCTGGACAAATAATTAAAGCGGGGAGATTATTCTTCTTACAGTTTATTATCATCGAAATAACTTGCACTGTTTTTCCTAAACCCATTTCATCAGCTAATATTCCATTACATTGTAATTCGTTAATAATATACATCATCCATTTTATTCCTTCAATTTGGTAATTCCTAAGTTTATATTTTGATGGTAATATTATATTGTTATGAGTTGTTGATGATGTAGTAATTCCTTGATTCAAATTGTACAAGTAATTTCTATTTCTTTCTCTTTCTATTGACAATTTTGTGTAATAATCTTTCCATATATCTGGATCTTTGACTAAATATTCGATTGATATTTGAGGAATTAATGACTTTAATAATCTAAACAATAGATGAATAATAGAATGTATATATTATTATACTTGCTACTAATTGTTCTTATGTTAGTATCATTTACAGCAAAGAATAGAAATAGTTTTGGAATGTAAATGACTGTATAAACAATACTATTGTTATTATTATTATCTTTCATTTCTTCATTGTTGAAAAACAGTGAAATAATTTGTAATAAAAAATGATTTAATAAACTATCATTGTTTATATCTAATAGATTCAACAACTCATAAGTGAATAGCGAAACAATAATGTGATAATAATGTTTAATTCCTATACTATATGAATTAATGATCATAAACTTCAATTCATCATCAAATGTAGATGAATTTATTATTAATTGGTTTATATAATGAAATATTTGTATAAGTAATGTAATATCGAGGTTTCTACTATTTAATAAAATTGAAGCAAATCTAAGAGATAATTTGGTTGAGAAAATATCACTAATTTGTTTTATTCCACTTATTAAACCAAGTAAAAATGGATATTGTGAAAACAGATTATTACATCCATCTAATACTTCCACTAACAAATCATTACAGTCTATTGAGATTAAATATAACAAAAAGATATTATAATACATTTATATTCATCATAATTATAGTTACAAACAATATAAATCATATTTCTAATCAATGTTTCATTTGCATTCCTATATTTATCATTATTCAACAACTCAATTATTTTTGTTGTATATTCTTTAGAGAAATTCACATCACCATTTTCATATATAATATATTCAAATATAGTTGAATAGTATTTCTTTATATTCTGTTGAATATTTATTTCTCTATTTAAACATATGAATGCTACAATCACTTTAATTCTATCACAAGAAAGTGTCATTTCATTATGGAGTAATTTCATATGATTTTCTAATGCAATTTTCAAGTCTTGAATTGTTTTTGAATGAATCAATACTATACCATAATAATAATATATAACAATATACTAATCTCTTTCTTTATACTTTTACTACACTTCCATTTGTTAAACTCATCTTCAAATAACTCACAAAATGTGTTTATATTTTCTATCAATTCTACACAATTATCACTATCTTTGATTGAAGCAGGAAATCTCTTTTCATTCTTAAATCTCTCTATCTCTTTTACAACAATTTTTAACTGTTTTATAACTTCAGAATCAAATAATGGAAGTGTTAATTCATAATTTTCATACTTTAATAATATATCCAAAAATGATGGTGGTATTTTGTTACTATCATCAATCATTAAGAAAGATAGAGTAATTGTATAAAGAATATAATAATTATCATCATTATTCAACATATTGATAATAAACTGATTATAAATTGGCATTGTATCAGAATAAATAGAAGTTAAAATACTAATGAAACGACTATATTTTTGGATATTTTCTTTTGTATTGATTTTATTTCCAATATAATACCATTCAATATTACTATTGTTGGTGTTTTCAGTAGAAGGTAGGTTTGGAATTTGAATAAAACACTTATCAAATTCTAAATCATATTGATAATTGATATAGTAAGATAATTCATCAATTAAACATTCCAAAATCGATGTGTTGGTTTTATTATTTTCTGAATATCTCAACAACTTTTCGAATAATTCAAATAACATTTTACTGATGCCAATGTCCATTTCATAAACAATACAATAAATAATATGATTCAATAAATCAATCTGAATCTCATTCATTATTTCACATAAAACTCCAATCTCTTTATTCTCTATTTCAATCACATTATATCTTATTTGAACCATATTATGATGAATTAAAGTAATAAATGATGTTATCCCAATTGAATTAAATGATTTTATGAGTTTATTTGTTTTTCTTTTATTATTATTATTATTATTACTGTAATTATGTATAATATATTTGATATAATATGGATAAATATATTGAAATGAAGGAGTGAATTCATTTATTAAACTAAGTGATTCATTTAAATAATTAAACAATATATTATTCTCTATTGGTATTGGTAGTAATAATAAGACTTTGCTACACATTAATCGAATATCATCTTCTTTATTCTACGAAAAGAAATAATAGATGAAAAAATATACAACTAAATATTTTGTAATTGTGTTTATTCTTTCTGTTATTATCTAAATTATATATATATATATATATATATAATGTTTATGAATACATTTATATAATCTTTATTAAGTGGTATTATATAATAAAAACATTGAAGTAAACTATGAAATATTTGCCAATTCTTAAATCTATTCTTTGAATTATCTAAATATTCTAACAACAACTGAATAATTTCAACCTTTTTATCATTATTCACATATAATAATAAAAGTGATAAAATTTCACTTAACAATCCTCTAACTGGAGTTATCATAATTTCAGATGAATAATCACTAAAATTGTCTCTACAAATAATTATCAGAATATATTCACATATTGTGGTATTGGCATAATCAACTGATGATGATAAAATAGGAATCTATTACTCAATATAATTATATATTTATACTTTTAATAATTCTAATATTAGCATTGCACTTCCTTGTCTAATTATCCAATTCTCATTATTTAAACTATAAATATAGAATCAATAACAAAGATAAATATACTATAACAGAACTTGATTGAAAAGATTATGTAATATTTCATTTGAATTGATATTTGATGGGATTGATTGAGTATTTGTGATAGTATTACGTTTATTAATGTCATCTGGAATTTGAATAGCTGATTCTGTTGATGATGGAATGATATAAGAATCAATTAAATCATCATCATTTATATATTCATCAATTTCCAATTCATAATTATCTGGATCGATCAATTGCTTTATATTTCCTTTTTGTTCTTTAGCTGGTTTTAATTTTGTGTCAAATTTCTATTTATATGATAAAACAGATAAATACCTCCTTTGGACAAGCATATAACAAATTATTATCTTGACTTGGAACCTTAATATCCGGTTGTAAAATCCAGGATGTAATTTTAATAATACCCGAAATAGCTTTACTTGCTGATTGACGTACAACATACTCTTCAGAAGATAATAATTTCATTAACTAAATTACTTTAATATATAAACAATACATCATTTATCAAATCACCTACTTTATCAGGATGTTCTCTTGAATATTTGTAACAATTCTCACAACCAACTTTCCTAGTTGTTTCATTTTCACCTATAATAGTCAATATCTTATAAATACTTTTCAACCATATCTTATAAATCTCAAATTCATTTTTTTGAGACATTTTTCATTTTTATGGTGTTCGTAAATTCACAAATACCATCAATAAATTTGATTATGATTTGAGAATGTATTTTGATAAAATTACTAAAATATCATGTTGTAGATATTTTGGAACATCAAAAAATAATAATTGGTGGGTTAAAAGGCAAGTAAGAGATCCATATGTAAAGCTAGTATAGTAATTAAGAATTTAACTGAATAGGCAAAGTCAAAAGGCTATAGAAGTAGAGGATCGATAAAACTAGAAGATATACTTTCTGATAATAGAATTATTACACCAAATTCAATAGTACTCGATTTAGGTAGTAGTCCAGGTGGATGGAGTGATGTTTTGTCTAGAGTTATATATCCAAACAGAGAAGCTGTTGAACCGTATAGAATAATATCTGTAGATATTTTACCAATGAAACCCATAATTGGCTGTAAGTTTTTTCAAGGTGATATTCAAGACCAATTAATCAAGTCACAAATACATAGTTATTTAAAGAATCGTAAGTTTTCAGTCATCCTATGTGATGTTGCACCAAATTTTTCAGGTAATCATTCAACTGATCATATTAGACAAGTATCAATCCATATTATTTATTATTTTATATGCATATAGATTGAATTATCTAAAATAGGCTTAGAATTTTCATTGAAATATCTTAGAAATGATGGTTATTATCTAACTAAAGTGATTCAAGGAAATACTCTGAAAGATTATGAATTATTATTGAAGAAAAGTTTCAAAAACGTTAAATATATCAAACCATCTTCTTCAAGAAAAGAATCAACAGAAATTTACATATTATCATCTATTCTTTGTTAATTTAATATTTTTAGTATGTTCTTTATTATCAATGTAATATTCTAATACAACAAATATTTAAAATGAATAAGCAAATAAAGGAAATTCAAAAATATACTAATTCTATACAAAATCACAATTACAAACTCTCTACTTAGGGTATTTACCAACTGTATCAAGAAAATTATATGCTTTTGCAATTTGATAAGATCCTGGACCTGGATTTTTATCCACTATTGAAATAAAATACAAATAAATATACATTTTTGATTAAATCTTTTAGAAATTGGGAATATACCTCCTGGACTATGACTTCTGAAGGGAGACACATTGTATGTACCAACACCTGGCGCATCATTCTCATGAACGAGTGTTCTTCCTTTTATACGGTTATATGGTGTGTTTGATGTAGTTCTAGGCCAATTTTTCCTTTCGGTTGGAGGGTGAGCTTCTTGTCCTGCAACATATTCAGCAACTTGAGGTGATTTTCTAACAAATTGCGCAGAATTTGCACCTCCATTTTCCCCATTTCGTGGTGATCTTGGAGATTTTTGAGATCTTGGTGAAGTTGAGTGAGATTGATATTCTTTTGAATAATCATGGTGTAATGGTGGTAGTGGGAGAGAAGCAAAATCACTCCAATTCGTATTATATGAACCTGGTCCTGGTGTATCACCAGTACCCCAAGAATTCAATCGATTCTCAAATTTTGACCATAATCTCTGTGTTGCTGGCTTTGGATTTATACGGAATACACTATCATTTACATTATAAGATCCTGGTCCTGGAACTGCATTAGGAGGTTGATTGAATCTTGGTGTTTTTGGTATTACTGGTCTTGGAGAGGTGGGTTCTCTTACTTTCACTGGATTGTATTGATTTGGGCCTGGAGCACAAGGATCTGGTGGAAACATTGTAACTGCTGTTTCTCGAGGTGAATTTATTCCAAAAGGGCCAGAACAAGCGGTTGGACTCTATAATAAATAATGGTACATATAAATACTCCATTTCTATGAATCCAATTTACATCATGGTGATAGGAACCTGGTCCTGCATCAGTAACAATTTTTATTGGTGTAAATCTTTTAGTTTCTCCTAAAGTAGCTCCACCCTGTCTAAATGACTTTTTATAAAATGCTCCTGGCTTTTCTCGATAAGATCCAGGTCCAGGTAGATCATCTAGAGGTTAAAAATATGATATACCTTTTTCCCAGACGTTACCTGAATAGTTGAATCTCTTTTGAGTTGATCTTAATGAACTTGCCATGAATTAAAGAAATTTCTATTTATTAAACGGTCGAGCTTTCAAGCCTATTTGTGAAGAATTAAAAAATAAGATCTAGTTAATTTATATACGTTTTATATTGCTATTGTGTAAGATAGGTTATTACATTATTTTTTTGACTATTTAAAACCAAAGATTTATTCACTTAACTATAACTAATTTTAAATTGAATAGCTATGTTGTGATTAAATTGTTGCTGTAAAAAAATAAAGCAATTGCACTAACTTAGTGAATTTATTATATCTGATTTTGTTACCTTTGAATTTATTTTTTCTGTTTAAATAACATAAACCATAATGTCATTTTAAAAACATATATATTCATACAAATTAACATTTTGATAAGTATAGATGACTTCTATCATTCAAATGAAAAATGAATTTTAAATAAATATATAGTCGTTTCATAGATCGAAATTAATTCTAATGTCTAAACTACCAACTCCTGCCATACGTGGAATGCGAAATAATATGTCTCAACTCAATCTACTTAGAATGGGAGATAATATGCCACTCGTAGCTGCTCCATCTTGTCCCAATTTTTCAGAGATAAACAAACACATTCTAGATAGGACGACAGACATTGATAGGACATATTCTACCATGGGGAGTGATGGGATTCAGACAGCTGAAGGTGTATCACAAAATGATTCAGCATTACCTCCAGAAATCTCTAAATTACCATTATCAGAGGCAAAAGAGAAATTATACTCATTCAGATTTGCAGGATGGTTGTACAAAAAAGGATTTAAATGGTTCAAGCGATGGAAGAGGAGATACGTAGTATTAGCAGGTAGAGTTATTTCATACTATGAAGTATATATCTATTATAATATAAAATAAAATAGAAAGACACAGATTTAAAACCAATTCACACAGCTGAAATCACACTAGATACTTCAGTGGTGCCAAATGTATTACAACAGTTCCCCTATTCATTCTCAATAATTCCACCCAATAGAAATCCAATCAAAATATGGCATTTACAAGCATCGAGTGAAGATGATCGAAATGAATGGTTAAACGCATTATCATATATCCACCAATTAATAATTCGAATAAATCATCCAGCTACCTTACGTGGAATGGGAAATATATACGATCACTTCATTTTGGGAGATATATTGGGTAAAGGGAGATATGGAAT
The DNA here is from genome assembly GCA_002245135.1 of Proteromonas lacertae. NCBI lineage: Eukaryota > Bigyra > Opalinata > Proteromonadidae > Proteromonas > Proteromonas lacertae. The sequence continues at coordinate 178,431 of NGBS01000878.1, forward strand.
CGTAAGACTTGGAATACACAAAATAACACAGCAAAGATATGCAATAAAGATAATAAATAAGAATAAAACTGGAGAAGATGATTTACAACATGAAATACATATCTTAAAAACTATCAGTGTATTATTAAAATATTTATTTTATTTGTAATAGAAAAGAATAGGAAGTCATCCATCTCTATGTCAAACCTATGAAGTATATGAAGATGAATTTATAATCCAAATTGTAATGGAATATCTCAGTGGAGGAGATTTATTCGAAAGAATATCAAAGAAAGGTAAATACACTGAAGCTGATGCATCTCATATTATCCAAGTGATTTGTAGTGGCTTACAATCATTACATTCCAATAGAATCTTACATAGAGATTTAAAACCAGAGAATATTATGTTTACATCAACAGAATCAGATACTTCTGTAAAAATAAGTGATTTTGGATCAGGAATGATATATGGTGAAAATGCAGAAAAGTATAATATAATAATAATAATAATATATTTAAATTTATATATGTGTAGAGAGATTGTTGGTACACCAGGATATATAGCTCCAGAAGTATTACAACGATGTACTTATACACCAGCATGTGATGTCTGGTCATTAGGTGTTATTATGTTTATATTGTTAATGGGATATCCTCCATTCTATGGTGAAAGTCAACAAGCTATATTTGAGAGTACAATATCTGGTAAGTATGCCTATTATCCTGAAGATTGGGTTGGTATAAGTGATTATGCGAAAGATTTGATTAATAAAATACTAATAGTGGATAGTTGGAGAAGAATTAATTTGAATGGAATATTGAAACATCCTTGGATTAAAAATCCACCAAATGTATAATAATATTTATTAGTTTATATTATAATAGAATACAATGAGTTGTACTCAAAAGAGACTTGAAATTTATAATTCTAAAAAGAGAAATAATAGTAACAATAATAGTAATACATTACCTGCAGTTATAGAAGAAAGTGATTATCCATTTACTCCGAAAATGACTCCTGCACCACCTGGTTCAACATTATTAACAAATGATGAAGTGTCAATTATTCGTGAAGTAGGAAATAATCATATTAGCTGTGATGATAATCCATTACCAAGAATAATATCAGCTCATTCTCTATAACATTTTATTTTAATTTTTTTTTAATTTCATATATGTCTTTTGTTGATTTAAAAAAGAGATACTATTCAAACTTGTTTGATGTTTCAAAATATTAGTGGGTTTTTATTACCATTTTGACAGTCATTTGTGTTATAATTATGTCATTTCACTTTTTCTTCCTTCTATTGGTTGTAGTTGTTTCTTGTAGAGAAGATTTACCTCATGATGCAGAAATGAAGATAGGCATATGTTGTTAGCCGTTGGGGGATTTGCGCCTTTGGGAGATAAAAGGGTTTTATTAAAAACTATTTCGACAATAGAGGGCTTGGTAGTGAGTTATTTTCAAATATAATCTTACTTTGGTATATAAGTTACATCTGTGATATACTTAATATATCAGTTACTCTGTGACAACGTGCCATAGTCCCATTTACGTAAGTTACCTACGAGATTCCTCCTACGGGTCTATTGCCTACAGGACGATTTCCTATACTTGCTGAGATGAGCCTATTTAACTTTTATTTTTTTTCCCAAGAAATGAACCTTGAATCATGTATAAATACCTTCTTATATTGTAACGAATAGTTCTAGCGAGTGTTCTAGCAGTCTGTGAAGTTCCCGTAATTCAATTCTTGATCTAGAAAGGGACATACGGCTAAAGTCCCATATATATACTTATATAAAGATAGAGAAAAATCCTCCATTAAAGTAGAATCAACAAGGTCAATTCAACGGTAAAGTGGAAAGAACTGCAGAAATTATTAACAGCCTTAGATGCAGAAGGACTAATTGTAAAGGAAGATAGTTAATGTTCATGGATATTAACTTGTTAATCCAACACAATAAAAAGCTTAAACCAAATTATACTAATATAGAAGGTAATGATAATAATGGTAATGATGAAGAAGATGAAAATGACGATGATAAAGACAATAATAGATTCAATTATATCTGAAAATTTACATATGGAAATGAATTATATATTAAAATATCATATTTACTCTATAAGCAAGAATTTAAAGTTATCTTTAAATTTATTGAGGAAGAAATGTAATATTATGGAGGAAGATATTGCTAGACTGAAGTACTATTGACAAGAATAAGGAGATTGTAAATAAGATAGATATCGATAACATCAACCAGTACTGTAGTAACTCACAGAAGGAGAAGGCTAATAAAGTCCATAAGTTGATTACCGACATAGCCATCGAGGACATCAATAACTACTGCTATTTCGAGAGATAAAATTACAGTAGTTATTACCGATAAGATAACCAAGGAGATCGATGATGCTAAAATTGCTATCGCGAAGTACTTCTGCATTTAGGATCGATTTGAGAAGATAGACAAGTGTTATGAAAACAAACTTGAAAGCTTGAATATTTTATTGAAAGTTTTATATCATTAACTTATTCTTTTTGATCAAAATAAATGATGAATTAAAATTAGTAATACTATTGATGTTTCTCTGTGCATAATAGTTTGCATTTTTTTCTCTCAATTTTATTTATCATATATATATTAATAATGAAAATATAGATAAAAAAGTTCGTAATTTAAAGAGTACGTATATACAAATGATGAGAGATAAAAGAATATCAACCGATTTATGTAAAGATAGCGATAAATTAGTCACATATAGGAAAGAATATATGACAATTGGTAACAATTGTGAGCCATGGATATCTAGAGAATGTTTTTATATATTAGATCATATATTGTCTTTTAATTCAATTGGATTAGAATGGAGTTCTGGGTGAAGTACTATATGGTTAGCATATAGACTAAAGCATCTAATATCAGTTGAGCATTCTAAGGTATGGTCAGAGTCCGTAAGAAATGTTATGAAAAAAATGTCAATAAATAACAAAATTGAGTTACATTATATTAGAGAAGATAGTTTAGAGGTATTGTCTCGCGCGATAAAGAAATTTGCGCGATAAAGGAGTTATAAACTTTCCTTTGAAACTAATACTATATTTACAATATATACTACGTATACTTTACATATCATATGTTATATATACGATTTATGTTAAATGAGGCGATATCAGACAATAGAGTAGCATATATCATATTATAACATATATCAAAACTCCTTATATTAACTATGTATATTATGAAATATTATTATATAAATCAATTTTGATGTTGAGAAAATTTAAAAAATAAGATCAAATTCCTTTTATTTTTTACCCCCATATTTTTGTTCAAAAATTAAAATTTCTTTTTATTAAGAAATATTTTAGTACTTCTAAATATATGTGTAGATTAATATTGCTGTAACATACTTATTAGGTAAATAAAAAAGAAGAGTTATAAATAGTTGTAAGTATCATTTTTACAATTCTGTAATAATATCATTAGAATAGTTCATTTATGAATTTTCTATTGTAATAATATCTTGTTATTCTTATTTTCCTATTCAAAGTGTTTAATCAAATAATAGAGGAAGTAAAAAGAAAATTTCAAATTTGCTATATTCTTATATATTTATTATTTTCTCTATTATTTATATTACAAATAAACTTTTGTTTATGATTATGAATGTTTATAAAGTCGTTAAGTATTGTTAATTATTGTAATTCAATATATTAATTAGATATTATATTTTATTATTTCATTTTTAAACTGTAATAACAATATTGTATAACAAAAGTGATTATGAATGAGGTAATTATTATATCGTTACTGAGATTTAAAAACGATGTAAGGTATTCTTTTGGTAATTTTTGTAAAACTTAGCTTTTTCTTCCAACAGTCAGTTTACTCATAGCAGAGAATAAATCTTCTATAAAATAATCAATATTAAAACTCTCTATATTCTATATTTCATCTATCCTTATGTTTTTCATTCTACATCCCAAATAAAAGAGGGTGTAATACCCACAATTTACTTTATCACGATTACTTTGTTTCACATTAGTTTCCATAATTTGGTAGCTTAATTCCACGTTACTCTCAAAAAATCTGTATATTCTATAGATAATATTATCTCTTGCATCATTATAATCCCCTCTATAAATGTTTAAGCTGTCATAGATATAATATTTAATATATTTATTACTGTTATATTTCACTTCAAATAACGACCAATGTTGATAATCTTTGTCGCATACTGGGAAAAAATATATACCATCGTTCTTTATTTTACTTAATAAACGTAATTGTTCATCACTTTTATATATATTACCTGGATCTATTACATTATCATTACACTGATTAATGAAGTGTATATAAAACACTAGATCTTCTGATTTTAATCTCTCTTTTAATAATAGATGATTAACTATAATATTAAATTGTCTTAAGAAACAGTTCTTTTGTTTACCTTTTAGTGATATTGTATTATAATTGTATGGATTTATAATTAATCTAACAAAATTTAATGTATTTTCTTCATTGCGTGAATAGAATAGAGAATCACCATCATCATCATCATGTATATTGACGTAAAAACAGGACAACTTCAGTCTGTACGATTTATATTCTAATAGTTTAGAGATATATTCTCTTAGCAAATCGCTCATTAGAATAACATCTAACTCCAATACTTCAATATTGTTGTAATCAGAATTCATAATCATAAATGTCACAGTAGCAGCAATATCTGTGCTTCTGGAAAATTGTTCCTAACATTTATTATATTTATTTCATATTTACTTAGATTTGATATATATGAGGATATATATTTAAGATCTGTATTATAGTCATATGTATTAATTGAATCATATATTTTAATCATCCCTATTATCCTTTTCTATCATAATTAAATAGCATCGATGTGATTTAATTAATATGCTCATACTTTTATTATTATATAATAACATATTGTTACTTAATAGATTAATGTCATTAAAATCATAAAATTGAAGTATATACCATATCTGATATATATTTAACTCCTTTTTTCCTATTTTATCTCTTACTTTTATCACATTTTCTAATTGTTCTTCAGTCAAAGTATCTTTACCATCATATTCAGAGGTAATTTTTCCAAATATGCTATAAACTGCATTTTTAGAAGGATGTCTAATGATATCTGATAGAATTTTTGGTTGTATCAGTTTTCTTTTCTTTTTCTGAGGATTAACCTATTTAATAAAATAATAATAATAATACTAATTGAATATCCATTTTTCTTTTTAGTTTTTCTTGAAGATCAGTTGATATAGGAATGACTTCCACTGCCGATGAATTAGTCAATCTTATTTCGTTATCTTTGTTACTATGTTAATTATTAATATACAAATCTATACACTGCATATAATGAATCATTATTTTTGTTCTTTTTGATAATTCTGAACTCATTTTTATCTTTTTGATTTTTTATTTTCTTAGTAAAAACAATTGCATTGCCATGCTGGGGGTTTGATACTTTTTCACTCAACTTTTTAATCGAATTCATTACCATCTTACTATTTTTTTTCTCTATTCTAATATTAACAGATTGTTTGATATTATCTATTACTGACTTATTCCTATTAATATCTTTATTTATTTTTTCATCATTTATTTCTTCATTGTCAATGTTATAACCATAATCTACATTATTATTACTTATATTGTAAAATAATTTTGGGTTTTCTTTTTGTAGTTCTTCTACATCCATAAAAAAAAGACTTCTTGGCTTGCAATGTGTTGTTGAAGAAATCGAAGTATTCATATCTTCAATTATATTTTCTATAAATTCTGTCCATTCATGACCCTCATTTTCAGATAAGTAACCATCTACTAAGCGTTCTATAACTTGATTATAACGTTCAACCTTACCATTCGTTTGAGGATGGTAAGGCGAGCTTGTTAATCTTTTTGGTATGATAATCTGCCATTAATTCATTCAATATACTGTTGACAAACTCAGGTCCGTTATCAGATTGAATAATTGATGGGGCACCGAAAATTCGTATATAACTTTTAATATTTTCTGCTGTTTCTTTGGCACTTTTTGTCTTTTGACAATAAATCATAATAAAACTACTATAATGATCAATAATAGATAAAAGAAATTTTTCATTTGAATGATATTTGCTCATATTTATTAAATCAATCAGTATCCTTTCTCTTGGTGCATGAGATATGATTGGTTGTATTGGATTACTACGACTAATCTTCTTAATTTTGTGACAAACAGCACATGCATTTAAATAGATCCTAATCATGTCTCTTGTTATACCAAAATATTTTGCATCACAATTTATATATTGCATCATGAAACGCTCTCTTCTATGCCCATGAGATCTATGAATATCATCCAATATATCAAAACTTTCTTCCAATTTCACTACCAACTTATCTTCGAAGTAGAGTTTATTATTCTCGACTTTATACTTTTTAAGTTTGTAATAAGTAATGTTATTCAAATATTTGTCATACTTTTTCTGATCAAATGTCCATGTGTTTGTACCACTTAAGCATAATTTATCTATTTCTTCGTAATAGTGTTTGACATGATCAGCTCTAAGCAATGTATCAAGATCTTCATCAGATGACCTAATTATAAATATAGAATAATAAGTAAATAAAAGATATATAGGCTAATAAAGATTAGAACAATTTTGTAGATTTCAATCACATTTTCTTGCATAACCTAAATAATGAGTAAATTGTTATTTTACCAATAAAATTACTCAAATTGTCTGATAATATTCTATCTTCCCATGGTTTTGTTTCTGGATCTCTCATGTTCATATTATAACATAAATCTAGGAATGATAATTGCAACTATCAGTTTGATGGATTATATGGGGTAGTTTTCTTCATTTAACGTGAATAGACTAACGCCTTAAACAGCATAACCCCACTAGAGTAATTACAGAATATATTGCCATATTTGATGTAAATTCCTTTCAGTTATACAAATATATCAAATAACAAATATATATATATATATATATATAGACTTACATTTTATAAGATATAAATTTGAAAAGTTTGATATGTGCTTGACATCAAATAAAATATTTTTCTTTAATGCTTAATTACATAATAGACTAAAATATATTATATCTCTATATTATAGTATATTCAATTTTTCTATATTTTTTCCCTGGTAATATAAGCTCATTGCGCTTAGATTTCAAGATACTTGATATTTACGCTTGATATAAGACCTAAATACAAAACAATCACATCTACAATTTAATAATATTCTTATATTACAATAATCTAAACATATACTTTTAAAATTACAAAAAAAGAAAAGAACTTGAGAAAAAATTTGAAAATTGAAAAAATAATTCAAAGAGTATAATTCTTAATTCCTGTATAACTGATACATTTTTTCTATGCATCATCTAATGAAATTAATATTATATTTTATATATAAGTCAATTTTACTATTTAATAATAGTGTTTTCTTTTCATATTATGAAAGTTTTTATATGTCAAAAAAAGTAGTTTCTATAGCAAACTAACAATATATATACTTAAAACATAGGACTTATATTACGATTATAATGCTACATTTTCATAAAAGTTTATAACTCCTTTATCGCGCAGATTTCTTTATCGCGCGCGACAGGTATGTCATAACAATTCAATTTATAATAGTTTTAATAAGTTATGTTACTAGTAGGTTAATAAACAATAGAAAATATGATATAATTAGTATTGATGGAAGAGCTAGAGCTGGTTGCATAATAACAGCAATAGAATTAATAAAGAATAAAGGAGGAATATTACTTTTGGATAACTCAGAAAGGAATAGATATAAACTTGCGATTAATTAAATACCAAAAAAATGGAATAGATATGATTTCAAATATGATAATGGTGTAGTATCAATGTGGATAACTCGTTAATTTACAATATCTTTGATCGATAATTCGTTAAAGATATTATAATAGTAAATATATTACTTAATTTGTTATAACCAATCTTTAACGAAGAATGAACATCTTAAATACTCTTTATTTAATACAATTTGTCTATCAATATTACTTAAATAATTAAATTATCATGTTGTAACTGATAAATATAATTTCTTTAATTTATATTAATTTGTATTGACTCAATAATTGTGGTTTATATATAGTCATTACTACAACTTAAACAAACATTAATCTACAACTGAGATAAATTACTATTAAATCTTTCGCCTTATATATATACAAAAATACATCAGCTGAGATGAAAAAATCGATGTAAAGGTAATCAAAAATGGAAAAATAAAAATTGATTTCAAGCCTCTTTCAAGCCTGCATTTTCAATTTCAATATTAAGTATTAAGAAATTTAAGTTATTATATTCTATTTATTTAAAAACCATAATCTCGTTTTCTTCTATTGCTATTGACGTATAATATGAAGTATAAACAAACAGTGTTATATATATTAATGATTAACCAGAACAATACGATATATAGCCAACGTAACTTTTTTGAGAAACTAAGTGTATATTTGTAACTAAGAGTCATTACGGAAATGTCAAACTTGATGGCTCATACAAGTATTATGAAATTCAGTAACTTTTAATTAGAACAATCTGTAAAGCTGTAACTTGTGTTAAATATACCTATATCGATAAATCATTCTCATACTTTCTTTTATTTTCAAGAGTTTGGCAGTTAGTTTCAGGATGAATACTCAAACTATATGAAAGTAAAATTAATTATTTAAGGCTATGGAATGTATGGTTAATAATATTGATAATTTTATCGAATATCTATAATAAGTATATTACTTATCTAGAATTATATTCTATATTGCCTATTTTATTTACACTTCTATTATTAAAAGAGAATAATAAAAGTAATAGGATATTGGAATTAATTATAGTTATAAAAAGTTTAGTAATATTTATATTATCTCTTTTAGTGTATAGATTAATTGAAAAATCATTTCGCTGCATTATAGGATTATATAAATTTTATAGCAACTAAAAGCTATTAATCAAAGATATGATGATTAATAAACAATATAATTCTTAAGATGTGTTGATTAGATTTTATATTTTTAATATCTCAATATGCCAAAATATATGGATGGAAAATATTACAGAGATGGATGAACAAACAGAAACGTAAGAAGTTTATTTACCAAAAATTTCATCAATAATATACAATAATTTCTCGTAACCCACAAGAAATAATATTTCATAAATAACATACTTTCGAGAAAGTTGCATAATAACACCTCCCTTTAGATTAAGTGAATTGAAAGGGAAAATAATGATTAAACAAATTGACTTTTCAGAAATCTACATTGTATGTATTGGATTCCACAAAAAGATCCTCACTATCAACATTGCAAAAAATGTTAACTAGAATAATATACAATGAAATAGTATTATGTTTAGAAATACTTACTCATTAATTCAATTGTTTATTATTTTATTTTTACTATATTATTATTCTTATAAATATGATATAATTAATATTTATATAGGAAATTCATTTAAAAATTACTATCATTTACCTAACAAAACAATACAATGTAAATATAAAAGAAGAATATATAAATGTACATTTATGAAAAAATATAAAAAATATTATCATGCTTCAATTTATAATGGAAATAGAAAATTTCCTTTAAAACCAAATAATTCATATAACATAATAATAACCACAGAAAAATTAAGTCAAGTAAAATTTATGAAAAAAATAGGAGAAGGTAAGAGTGAACACTATCATTTAGCTGTAGATTATAGGCTATTTAATAGTAAACATCACATATCTAGAAATATATATTCATACTATAATATATCAAGATTTATAGAAACTGCAAATTTGAATTATAAAAATATTTCATCATTTATGAAAAGAAAAGATTGTGTATATATTCAAAAAGTGCATTATAAAAAAAGACAATATTTAGTTAAAAGTATGATGAATTTTATAAAAATTGACTCATTTGGTAATGATTTGAATAATAAAAAATGGCCACAAAATATATCTAGAAACAATAAAATAGATTTATTAAAGAAATATAAATTTTGTATTGCAATAGAAAATTCTGTAATTACTTGGAATAATGGAAGTAAATATGTAGCAGATGATATAAATAATGACTATGTTACAGAAAAATTAACTGATTGCTTGTTAGCTGGCTGTATACCAATATATTTTGGATCAAAAAATATATATAATTTTTTACCTCATCCAAAAGCAATAATTAATTTTGTTGATTACACATGTATATATGATTTAGTAAGTTATATTAAAAATATAAAGAATAATTCTTCTGCATTAATGCAGCATATATTTTGGCATTATAATGTTTCGAAAGAATGGTTCTATAGGTTTAATTATAATTTTACATTTAGTTATTGTGATATCTGTGACAAAATAAAACAATTCTATTCTAACATAAAATTGCTTTAGAATTAATTTTACACCATATATTCCATGTAGGATTTCTATAAGCTAATAATTTTGCATAAGTAAAATTCCTAGTTTCTACAATAATAGATCTATTATCATTAGTGATTACATATAGTTCATAAGAATAAATAGGACCATTTACATTATATAAATATAATCTCGGCATTGTTTCTCTATATTTTGAATTTAAAAACCATATACCATAATCTAAATATGTATAAAGAAATGCATTTTGCGTTGAATAAACATCTATACCAGAAAAAGTTGTTTTACAAATGCTGACATCATGATTACTTCCTTCATTTCCATAATATAATGTCAAATCAATTTTAATTTTGTTATTCATTATCACCACACTTCTCTTAATTGTATATATTGTATAACCGACTATATGAGCTGCTAAATAATTCTTAAAAAATATTAAATACTCAGTTCTATTTTTACCACATAGTTTATAGCTATTGTGTAAGAAACAATTATTCATTCCATATTTATAACAATTTATTGATATAAATCTGTTGCAATGAAATAATAAATAGTTCTTCCATATTGGAATAGCTAAATCCATATCATGGTCATTAGAAATTAATCCTCCATTTCTTATAGCTCCTAATAATGATCCATATTGAATATAGTATATTATATGTAGCACATTAAGCATTTTAATAATTTCATTGTAATATTCAATATTTTTAGAACTATAATTATATAAATGAGGAATTTTATTCCACGAACAATTTTTTATTATATAATTATTTTTTCTAATATTAGTATTAGGATAATAAAAAATAATAAAATGAATTACATACATGATACTTATAAAATATACTACATTAAACAATTTCATATATGAATTCTAATCAAATTTTGCAATTATAATCTTTTATAAGAATTATTTGAATTAAGCAACTTTATATCCTATGACAACCACCTTTGATATGAAATTTAAATCTTCAGTTGAACGAAGTCATTGGTTAAACCTAATGAAGTTCTTTTCATATCAAAGTAATACTAGGAGATATGGTATATAGTATATTGTTTGATAAGGTTGAAGGTTGTGATAATTTCATGACAGCTTTGGAAATAATATAAACAGGAGGTCAAGCAATAAAATCAAAGCTGTCATATTGTATTTGATGAATAATAAATTAGAAGATTTGAAACATAACACGAATAACACAAGCAACTAAAGATATATCTAATGAACTACATAACATAAATGAACTACATATCAAATACATCTAATGAAATATAACACTCATAAGATGTACTTTAAAGATTGTTTATCAAGATAAAACGAGTAAAATTAGCTTATATTCCAATAATTTTAATTATATATAATATTTATATTGTAATATGTTCAATTATAATAGGGAAAGATTATGTAGTGAAAGAAAAAGAAATTCCTTTTTTTAGAATTATAAAACATAGACTTTATGTTAGTAATTCATATTTTGATTCTAGATTTAATGTTATAAGAATCTTAATATCAATTGATCCATCAATGAAATATGCTCTTAAAATAAAAGATAAGAATATGAATGAACTCAATTATTCTATTATAGTTTATGACAAGTGTATGAAATCAGAAAAATATTTTTCTTTAAAATATGGTAATATCATCATAAAACATATAGAAATATTACAGATTTTACATCTACAATATGAAAATATATTTCACACTATTTATACACATTACCCTAACAAAAATTTACACAAAAATTTAATTACATGGTGTGTAACATCACTGAGAAATCATTACAATGCTATAATTCAGTTTAATGAAACTATCAATTTGTCAATTAAATATGGTGTTAAAAAGATTATATTATATTATTCTGATATAAGCTATAGAATTAAGAATATTATTAATCAATATGAATATTTAGGAATAATTAAGTCATATTATTTTAAAGAAAATTCTGAATCATGTAATATGAAAATATGTGGAAAATTACTTCAGCTTAATGATTGTTTTTATAAGTCTATTCAAAATTCAGAATATATATTAAATGTAGATATCGATGAAGATGGTAATGATAGCGATAATAGTGATGATGGTGGTAATAGTGAAGTAACAATAATGGAAGAAGAAGATTATAAAGAAAGAATCAAAAAAGATATAACACAAAATGGAAATATAATAGAACAGTTTCAAGATTATATAGACGAAAGAAACTTCAATTATAATAACAAAATGAAAGATGATTCCATTAAGAAATTAGGAAATAAACTAGTTAATCCTGAACATGGAGATGTGGTTATTACAGCTGTGAAAAGAAAGATGCGCCAAGATGAAAAGAGTCTAGCATTAGTTAAAGATGATAAAGTTAATAAAAAGCAATATTTAGTGTATATTATTAAATTATTACTATCTAATGAATAGAAATGAAAACATGCAAATTCCATTAGTATCATCTACACCTTTAATAAAGCTTGAAGTTTCATCAGAATTATTAGAGAATATGAAGAAAACAGCAGACAAAATACTAGTATATTTGATGATAATTTATATTAAATAGATTCATCCTAATCCTAAGAAAAAGGATATTAACACCTATGAAAAAAGACTTCAGCAAATTGTAATGAATCCAAAGAAGAATGCAGTGTATATATATTTGGTATTAGAACTTCTGAAGAAGATATTAAGGATCCATTAACTAATGATCAGTTGGAATTTGTTGAAAGATTTATAAAAAGTATTGGAAAAATACAACTTGGATTAAATGAAATTCATTTCATATTGGAATTATACAATTTAAATCAACATTATTACGTATGTAAAGATAAACAAATGATAATGAATAAAGAGATGGAAGCATTCATAATTAGAGCTAAAGATAGTAACAATTATTACACTGTTATCATTCATCATGATAATAAAACAATCGAAGTTATAGATTCATTTGGTGAAGATGATTATGCAGAAGGTATTCGTCGTATTGGTAGATATGATAGAAGTGTAGGTGAAATAATATCTCAATATAAGATTGCCAAGACCAATGTTAATACTAACTTTCCTGAAGCAACAGAAATATTAGCTGCTGTAATGCTAATGATAAAGATGTCTGAAGATCATCCATATATAAGCGATGTTGATATTATTCTAATGATTGATCTATTCAAAACCTATATACACCTTTTGATAGAGCGTAATTCAATGACTTTAAAATATGCAAGTAAAATGGTAAATAGAAAAGATACTAGTGTTGCATCAATTACATATGATGATCACACTCATGATAGTTTGTTGTTTGTAAAGAAAATTAAAGGATATAATGATATTGGTCATGTAAGATTCTATGGACAACATCAACAACCGAAATATGAAGTAAATTATAAAGAATTGGTGAGTCATTTAAATATTAACAATCAACTAAAAGGCGATGAATTCCTGTTTTTATTACATTATATTTCCAACAACAATAAGAATGTTATTGATCCTGGTGTTGTATTTTTAAATGAAAAGCAAAAGGATAATAAAAAAAAGATAAGTGAAAAAGGAATTTATTATTTTCCAGTATGTGATCCAAATCAAAGTCATTGGAGTTTATGGGAAGTAGATTATGTTCCTAATGACTATATGATGTTTAGAATATATGACAGTTTAGCAATTTATATGAACAAAGAACCAAGAAATATAGTTATAAAGAATATTAAACAACTCTTTCATTCTTGCAATCGTGAATTAGAATCATATGAAATAGTAGATACAAAAGTTCATCAAACAGATGCTGTAACTTGTGGATATTACTGTTTATTCTTTCTTGGAGCAAGATTGAATAATTTGGAAATAACAAAGATTCAAAATATAGAAAGTTTTAATATATAATACTTCATTGATGATTTAATTGAAGGTATAGAAAGTTTAAATAACGAAGAAAAAGCGAAATTGTTTTACATTTACAACAAAAAAAACATTTATAGATTTAAATAATCTCATTTTCTTTAAAAATTCTAAAAAGTATCTTTATATAATTACAATGTGTTTGTTAGGTACACATCCACATAACATAAAAACCAATTATGGAAAAAGATTTGAGTTGAATGTTGTTTCAACTTATTTTCTGATTTCAATTTTGTTATATTTGTTAATAATATATTATGATTATCTCATATATGAAATATGAGAAATCAAAAGTGTCTCCTAGACAAACGGCGTGAGAAGATTTAGAAATACGCCGTTTGTCTAGGAGACATTTTTCACTTCTCAATTTTCTTCTGTGACTTATGTGTATCATTTCATAATCATTGATACTATTACATAAAATAAAAAGCAACACATAAATTATAATTTTGTAAATTATACAAAAGAAGCTAAGTGTTAAAAATATATTGTAATTGGCTACACACTAAAATGAATGATTTTTATAGAAGGCACTGAAATATGAAATACATTAATTTGTTGTAGCTTTGAGATTTATGTCGATTAAAGATTGTATTTCTGTTTATATTGTTGATATTAACTTTGTAACTGAAATTATAGATTTAGATGAAAAACATGTGCATATAAAACAAGTGTTTATATCAAAATATTGATTTTCGTACAAATAAGGGGGTACGAAAATTCAAGTTTTTAGTTACATTTTTTTATTTATATCAACAACAGAAGTGAGTTGTAAGCTAATATTTTATATTATTCATGTACTTAATATGTATTAATAGATTATGTAAAATAATATGTTACATAGACTAATTAAGTCATATCGTGACATGTCTATCATATACAAAATGTTAAAATAAAAGTAACAATTTTTCATTAAAAGAAGTGTAATTGTGTATTTAGTTTGTTTTGAAAGTGTCTGGTAGACAAACGGCCAACAATGACAAACGGATCACAACAAGTGTTTTAGGAGTCTGTCCTCTTCTAGATCCACAGTTCAACTTAATCTACAACATGGTAAAGTAACTCAAGACGCTGATTGAGCAAGTAACTTAGTAATGATCATTACTTATCCTTGATAACAACAGAGTTAAAATTTTACGAAGACCACAAGGAGTTGTTGTTCTTGTAAGGGTTTCGACCACTTTATAAGTAAAATACACTAAAGGTTATAGTACACATAAAGTAGTTATTTCCAGCTAATACTCATTAATATCTGAGAATCTTTAAGGCTTATCAAGAGTGACTTCAGATTATAGTCAACACGGAGGTAAAGAAGGTACTGGAGGATGTAGCTGACACTGTAGTGAAACAAGTATCAGGAGAGCTGATGAAGGAGGAGGAATGGATCGTAGTACCTATCAATCGTAAATTTAAAGTCCCGTAGTTGTACATAGTACGAGTGTTGATATATGGATGTCATTTAGTAGAAGCTGAATAGTTGGAATCATCAGAAGAAATCAATTCACAATTTCCTAGGAGTTCAAAATACTCACCTTATTGAAATGTCTTCAGACTCGCAACATAGTTGTTGTGTGCCGTTTGTCATAGATGTACTTATACTCCAGCATGTGATGTATGGTCATTAGGTGTTATTATGTTTATATTGTTAATGAGATATCCTCCATTCTATTGTGAAAGTCAACAAGCTATATTTGACAGTACAATAGTTGTGTGTTTAAACAATCCAGGCATAAGCTATCTCCTTGCCTTCCATGCCTTGATCCTTGATCAATAAGCATCTGCTGGTGACATCCAACAACTGGTTTAACCAAAATTTTCCCGACTTTTACACTTATATTCTATTTTGTTATGTAATTTTCTCTCCTTATATGAATTTAAGTATATGGAATTATTGATTTTTACCTTCTAGCAAAAATTATTTTTTGGAAGACATAAGAATGATTAAGTTGTTATATGTAATTACATCTTCTTTTATTACTTTATATTTATATGGCTATATATCTATCAGAAAAACATGCCCTAATAGTTTTAAGATATTTGCTACTGGTTCATCATCAAACCATTTTCATCTCCTTCTTCTTATGTTGCATAGAATATTTTTAATTGAAAATAATATATGTATTGTAGTGTGGAATTTGGGAGTAAAAAATAAAGAAATTAATATTCTATTACAAGCTGAACAATTTATCATCAAACAAAAAAAAGATATAAAAATATTAAACTACAATTTTAATTATAGTAAATACCCTAAACATTTTAATATTAATTTTAAGGCTGGATATTATGCATGGAAACCGTTTGTAATATATGATACATATAAAATATTTAAAAGAAACATATTATGGCTAGATGCAGGATGTTTTATAATCAAGAAATTATATTACGAATATAAAGAAATTAAAAAGAAAAAGATATGGTCAATCACTCAAGGAACATCAATACAAAGATATACACATCGCTATATGCTAAATTTATTAGATACAGATGTTAGAATATATAATCGAACAATGTGCGCAGGAGGAGTAATAGGTTTGTATTATCCATCTACTTTAGTAGATAGAATAATGAATATTTGGAAAGCTTGCGCTATTATAAAAAAGTGCATATCACCTGAAGGATCTAATCTAAAAAATCACAGAAATGATCAAAGCATTATATCAATATTGCTATATCAAAATGATATTGGTTGTGATAATTCTAGTAATCATAATTTTATTACTCATTTTGATTCTAAATATTCATCATATAATAATACAGAATATAAATACTTCCTTAAATATATCAAATATAATTCTAAAAACAGATAAAAATGTTTTACATATTCCAGTATATTGCTTCATAAAATCCATTTCTTTTTTATTTCCATATTCATAAATTATTTCATTACTTATACCATTGTATCTTCTAAACTCATCTACAGCTCTTTTACAGCTTGGAAAATATCCAGATCATCGATAACCACAGCAAGGTAATTAGACAATCCAGCTTATCATCCTCCGATGTGTTCAATTGATCGATAGATGTGTTGGTAGATTCTATGATGTGACAGACATTGCCTTTAAAGCACTTCATCTTCACTCTCACATCTAGCAGTCTGCGAGCATTGCTCTGGTAAGTACCTTTATCATATCGGATATCGTATAAGACTTACTGCTGAAGTTAGAGTTGATCTCATCCTTGACATCTCTTGAAAAACTACTTGTGATCCTTATCAATGCTTCATAATCTAGCTTGCGATGGTACTAAGTGTGTTTTTAGCGGTCTCTTCACAGGAGGATTATTAAGCTCCTTATTTTATTAATGGAGCTGTCATATGGAATATCCGTAAGAGATATTCTTGTAGGATCAATCCCGTAAATTATAGTAAAAATGAGTAGTTAATTCAGTTAGTTTATTTTTCATTAAAATTACTTAATAATTCTACAAGCAATAACATCCTCCTATAATTTTATACATACTACAATTTCTTCTGTAATCTAACTTGTTTAACAAGCTATCTTTAATAATAATCTTACTTTTAATAATATCTATTAACATATTATGTATTTCATATGCTGTTACGAATATATTTTGATTTGTTCTTAAATTATTATCGAAGTTTTTTTTCTTATTGATATACCATTTTGGGAAAATCTACAATTAAATGGTAGTATTATACTATTATAAACAGCGGAAGTGCTCTGTCATGTTTTCCAAACTAATAGAAAATAATATAAACGTAATACTAAAGTTTCATAATATTTTCCATAATGAATTCCATGATCACTCATTATTATTGTTACAGTTTTATTTAATATATAATTCTTTTCTAATTTAGATAAATGATTAGCAAAGTCTTTATCCATTCTTAATAATGATAAAAATGATGAATCATGTGATTCCATAAATGTGGTAAATGAAAAAATTGGATTTTTGTTGTTATTAGATGAAGAATATAGTAATTCTAAAAAATGTAATTGATACTCATGCATATGCTTATTACCTAAGCACCTTTTTGAACTTCCAAATAAATATCTATCACTCCAGCTTTTGAATAATTGAACATTATAATCTACATATTTTTTATTGCTACTACCACACAAGTTTAAATTTAAATCATAGTAACCTAGTAACGAAGCAATTGTATAGTTATTAAGCTTATACCACTTAAATAATGATACTGAATTTTTACCATTGATTAATGCTCTATAATTTAAAGGTGAATTAATTCCAATAGTATGATATTTCATCATCTCATATAGTTCATATCTTTTAGAAAGATTAATTAAATAATTTTTAGTATATACCATTTGTCTTGAAAATCTATATCTTGATAAAGCATCATATAAATATATATTTACATTTAAATGATCATCATCTATTACTCTATGAAGTGAATTGTTAATAACAGTAAAGTTTATAACAAAATCTTTTATTGAATAGTAAAAGAGAAATGCCATATAATTAGTGTAAAAGTAACTATTTTTCTAAAACTATATTTTTTATAGATACGTTTATAAATTCAGAATATATTAACTTATTTTCATATGAATAATGGGATATATTGAGGTTATATAGAGAATAATATTTTTCATTTTTTATTTTATATAAATGTTTTATAAAACAAGAATCGTTTGCATATTTAGGAAATGAATAATTTGTTTCAATTTTGCAGTTTAATTTGCATGATTGTCTTGAAGTTTTATATTTCACTTTTCCAACAATACTTTTACATAAATTTAGTACTTTTTTATGGTTATTATTAATAGAATTAAATATAAATATGAAAAAAATAATAAAAAGAATACTTTCTATTTTATATGAATAAATTTTAGTCATTATTCTGATTAACAAAATAGGCTGAAAATATTTTTTCTACATAGACTTACTTCATCAACTTAGGAGATTACCGGCAACTTCTAAGATCCAAACTCCAAAGAAAAAATTGAATAGAGATAGAACTGAATAGAAGATGGAGGTTAATTCAACTGGGATAAAGTCTTCAACCATACCAAAACAACTCCATGTAATAGTCTTCAACCATGTCAAGATAGAAATAGATGCTCCGGTAAAGCCATGCTACGTTATTACTCTCTTCAATTGCGTAAAAGAATATGAAAACGATCTTCGTCTAAAGGTAGAATAAACTGATCCTTCAGCAAAGCATCGAAAGCAAAACTCTGAAGCATCTCCATGCTGAACAAAGTCATTATTATCTCGATAAGGTAATAAAAATAAGTAACTCAAGTAGCCTTACAGTGATGAGCAACTCAAGGACAAGGTAAGTAATCAGTTCAATGAACTAAAAGAATCTCGGATAAGCCAATGATGCTAAGGACATCAACATCCCCGACATATCAACATTACATCAATGACTCCAAAGATCAAGAAGTAGTTGTAGCTACATAAAGAGTTACAATTACAGACTGTAGGATGAGTGATCTATAATCCTATGCCTGAGCAGTACGAAGATGTGATGCTGGGAATCATCGCAAGTAAGTACAACAGAGATATCCTATACTCCTCAAGGAGAACACCATAAACACCTTCAGTATGAACTTTAGCTTTGTTGTTTACGGGAGTGTTTACTCCTTCGATCGATCATCCTCCGATGGTTTCATCAGTCCTTTATCAACTCCTTGAAGGATGTGCTTACAATTTCGTAGGATCTCCTTGAGGTTATTGAGTATGATCATCAGGTGCTATCCTACGACTCCATTGACTTCAACATGATAGAGCTACTTACCAGTCCTGATCAACCTATGGAGGACATAGAGCAAGAGGCTTCTTCGGACTCTTCCTATCATTACTTAAAGTGACTATTATCCTCAGTCAGTCTTATGAAGTGTTTTAAGCAAACGGTCCAACATAGCCAAGAGAAAACATTACTTAAGGTGTTAGTTCATCCTTGCTTCTATGTCCTGAAGTATTGCTAGCTAAAAGGCCTCGTTAAAGTCATCTTCTGCTTCTGATAAATTGTCTTGTTGGATTGCTGCTTCTTCCGAGGGTTTACTATCTCTGGAGTTGTCTTCTCTTGGTAAGATGTCATGAACAGTTGTTTCCATCTTGAGCTTCATCCTCTTACTGAGTGCTTTTCCTTGGTTGCGTTTAGTTAAGTACGCCTCGTAGTTGTAAGGTAATATCGGGAAGAGAGTCTAGTTATGATCCTCTGACTCCTTGAATTGTACTTGTAAGGTCAAAGACTTCAATAGATAATCAGCGCTGGACTTTATCTTCACAGCCTTCATTATTTCCTCCTGGTTGTTGATCACGGAAGCTTCCTCATCAGTCATCAGTCATGCCGGTGATCTCTTTGAAGTATTCCTCCATCTCCTTAGTAAGTGCGAGATATTCCTTAGTTGACTCCTGATCGATATATCGGATGTAGTACTTAGAATTGAACTTACGCTTCCTTGAAGTTACTTCCGAAGCCTTACCATTTGACTTCTCCTTATGCTCTTTCAGCTCTTGTTGTTCCTTCTCGACCTTGATGATCAATACTTCTAACTCATCCCTGGAAAACTTCGCAAGACTATTAGGATCAATATTGCTAGCCTTGATAATTTTACTTATCAGATATTGCAAGAAAAGTACGACTATGGAGTTCTTCGAGTGTTTACTTCTCAGCATCCTCCATCTCTTCAGAACGTAGAAACCCCCCGTGGTTTCTACGGTCTAGCAGTCTCATTTTACCCGGACAATTGTTGAGAATTGGAAGACTTTACTTAGGTGATTTATAAGGCCATTGTAGCTTACCTCTAGGAAGCTCCCGAGATTGCTTATCACGATCTTCAATCGGTATCTTGTTAAGAATTGTAAAGTACCTGTTCCACAAAGACATCATGATGATGTTTACTCTTACTACAACACTGACATAATAACACATATTTCTATATACACATTCCAAGACGTCATGACGATATAGAAGGAGATGATAACTCAGAAAGTATTAATTTGGATTTGAATATAAACATAAGCGATAGCGAATATGAGGAATACAACATATTAAACAATCCTTATTATTAATTATATTAATTTATAATTGCTAATACCATACTATTATTAGTTTTTGTCTAATTAATTCAATAAAATAACAACTTCTGTCTTTTTTATTTTTATTTTATCTTTTAAAAACAAATATATGATATAGTTTGTTGTTTTACATTTTGAGTTACCTAAAAGGACGTCTTTCTGGAGCTATATCCTCCTTTTGTCTTATCCTATCCTTGCTCTATCCTTGTCCTTGGTTACTCAGTTTTGTCCCTTTTGTCTCTTTTGCTCTTTTGTAATAAATAGTAAAAATAATCATTTACTAAGCAATATTTATTTACAAATATATATATTATTTTCAATTAAACTATTTCATTAATATATTTACTATCATTTCTGCATAAAGAATTCTCAATCGAATATAATGATCTAATTTTATATCCTAATCATATTGTGCTCGATCCTGAACTCCATTCTAATCCAAATGATTTGTGAGATAAAATATGATTTAATGCAAAAATACATTCTCTTGAAATCCATGGTTCACAATTATTTCCTATTCGTAATACATCATTTCAAGTATCTCCTAGCATATCATCTTTAAAATGGTAGTGTGAATGTAGGCATATTTAAAAAGATGATATGCTAGGAGATACTTGAAATGATGTATTACGAATAGGAAATAATTGTGAACCATGGATTTCAAGAGAATGTATTTTTGCATTAAATCATATTTTATCTCACAAATCATTTGGATTAGAATGGAGTTCAGGATCGAGCACAATATGATTAGGATATAAAATTAGATCATTATATTCGATTGAGAATTCTTTATGCAGAAATGATAGTAAATATATTAATGAAATAGTTTAATTGAAAATAATATATATATTTGTAAATAAATATTGCTTAGTAAATGATTATTTTTACTATTTATTACAAAAGAGCAAAAGAGACAAAAGGGACAAAACTGAGTAACCAAGGACAAGGATAGAGCAAGGATAGGATAAGACAAAAGGAGGATATAGCTCCAGAAAGACGTCCTTTTAGGTAACTCAAAATGTAAAACAACAAACTATATCATATATTTGTTTTTAAAAGATAAAATAAAAATAAAAAAGACAGAAGTTGTTATTTTATTGAATTAATTAGACAAAAACTAATAATAGTATGGTATTAGCAATTATAAATTAATATAATTAATAATAAGGATTGTTTAATATGTTGTATTCCTCATATTCGCTATCGCTTATGTTTATATTCAAATCCAAATTAATACTTTCTGAGTTATCATCTCCTTCTATATCGTCATGACGTCTTGGAATGTGTATATAGAAATATGTGTTATTATGTCAGTGTTGTAGTAAGAGTAAACATCATCATGATGTCTTTGTGGAACAGGTACTTTACAATTCTTAACAAGATACCGATTGAAGATCGTGATAAGCAATCTCGGGAGCTTCCTAGAGGTAAGCTACAATGGCCTTATAAATCACCTAAGTAAAGTCTTCCAATTCTCAACAATTGTCCGGGTAAAATGAGACTGCTAGACCGTAGAAACCACGGGGGGTTTCTACGTTCTGAAGAGATGGAGGATGCTGAGAAGTAAACACTCGAAGAACTCCATAGTCGTACTTTTCTTGCAATATCTGATAAGTAAAATTATCAAGGCTAGCAATATTGATCCTAATAGTCTTGCGAAGTTTTCCAGGGATGAGTTAGAAGTATTGATCATCAAGGTCGAGAAGGAACAACAAGAGCTGAAAGAGCATAAGGAGAAGTCAAATGGTAAGGCTTCGGAAGTAACTTCAAGGAAGCGTAAGTTCAATTCTAAGTACTACATCCGATATATCGATCAGGAGTCAACTAAGGAATATCTCGCACTTACTAAGGAGATGGAGGAATACTTCAAAGAGATCACCGGCATGACTGATGACTGATGAGGAAGCTTCCGTGATCAACAACCAGGAGGAAATAATGAAGGCTGTGAAGATAAAGTCCAGCGCTGATTATCTATTGAAGTCTTTGACCTTACAAGTACAATTCAAGGAGTCAGAGGATCATAACTAGACTCTCTTCCCGATATTACCTTACAACTACGAGGCGTACTTAACTAAACGCAACCAAGGAAAAGCACTCAGTAAGAGGATGAAGCTCAAGATGGAAACAACTGTTCATGACATCTTACCAAGAGAAGACAACTCCAGAGATAGTAAACCCTCGGAAGAAGCAGCAATCCAACAAGACAATTTATCAGAAGCAGAAGATGACTTTAACGAGGCCTTTTAGCTAGCAATACTTCAGGACATAGAAGCAAGGATGAACTAACACCTTAAGTAATGTTTTCTCTTGGCTATGTTGGACCGTTTGCTTAAAACACTTCATAAGACTGACTGAGGATAATAGTCACTTTAAGTAATGATAGGAAGAGTCCGAAGAAGCCTCTTGCTCTATGTCCTCCATAGGTTGATCAGGACTGGTAAGTAGCTCTATCATGTTGAAGTCAATGGAGTCGTAGGATAGCACCTGATGATCATACTCAATAACCTCAAGGAGATCCTACGAAATTGTAAGCACATCCTTCAAGGAGTTGATAAAGGACTGATGAAACCATCGGAGGATGATCGATCGAAGGAGTAAACACTCCCGTAAACAACAAAGCTAAAGTTCATACTGAAGGTGTTTATGGTGTTCTCCTTGAGGAGTATAGGATATCT